>JASDQU010736514.1:86255-113995 GCA_032191745.1 Picea mariana
ATGGAGTTGATGATGATGATGAATCTTAGTTTCATTTTCATCCCACTAGGTTTTGGGGAATTGACCAAGAGTTTCTCTATGGAGCTCATGAGAATTAGTTCTCATTTTAGCAATGTCTATTTTCTTATTTACACTTGTCAAAACATAGAGATAATGTTCATCTTCTAGATAAGGGTTGATTACCTCCTTCTAAGTTCTTAATTTTCTTTTTCCCTCTAACTCTTTATCACACCACATTTTCTCCATAGATTTTGATGTAATAATATTTTTAATAGTATCCTTATTTTGTAATATAATTTCTTCCTTTATTCCGCAATGGTTTAGCCAAGATTGGGCATCTTTATGCTATCCTCGCTTGAGCCAAAGGTGGTTTTGATCTTCTAGATTAGGGTTGACTACCTCCTTATAATATCTTAATTTTGTTTTCCCCCTAACTCTTTATCGCACCGCATTTTCTCCTTAAATTTTTTTTTTGTTTGTTAATTTGTGCAGGACCTGCGATTAACCTGTGGCTTGAGAAATCGTGACTCAGGGGCATCTAAGCCGTCAAAATCACCTGAGGATCGCACCCGGCCTGAGCCACACCAACCCTTAACATGGTTGGATTTCTTGTCCCCGCAGGTTTTGAACCGGTGACTTTAACATCACGGAGTGGCTTAACAACACACTCCGTCACCGACTGTCCTACACCTCGGGGACATTTTCTCCTTAAATTTTGATGTAATAATATTTTTAATATTATCCTTATACTACAATATGATCTCTTTTTTTATTCTCAAATGGTTTAGCCAAGAGTGAGCATTCTTGCGCCATCCTGCTTGAGCCGAAGGTGGTTTTGGCTAGAGTTTGAAACAATTTTAGGAAGCCTCTTGTCTTCCATGTTGTTTAACTTGTTCTTATAAATTAGGTACATGGTCATAACCATTCTTTCAATGGGGGAAAGGATTGTTTCCGTGAGGAGGATAGTATAGGGTGTATTTCCTTTAATTTTGAGATTATAGGTTATAAAATTCTTTTGGATCTACTATATCTTTCTCCATGACTCTATTGAGATATTGCATCCCCAAACTTCACATCCATATAAAATAGCAGTCCAGTAACGAGAGTCTCAAACCATAGTTTGTTCTTATCCCATACCCAAAGATTCACCGATTTACAATTTTTTTCAAGCCCATAATAAGCTTTCCACACTTTGTTTGTCATTTTTTCAATGCTATAATTCTAGTTGAGTTTGTGATGAATATCAATGCTAAGATATTCGTATGAAGGTACTTCCTCCAAGTTTTTGTTGTAATATGTGAAAGCATCGTAGGTGATTTTATTGGTTTTAATTATCGTGACTTTTGTTTTGTTAGTATTAATAGTGAATACCCATATGGGAGCATAAATACTTGAGGATTCTTAGTTGTTTATAAATATCATGGGTAATCCTTCCCATAAGAACAATATCATCAACATAAAGAAGAAGAATGATGACTACCAGTGGGAGTTGGGATGACAGAACCTGCATCTTCCAAAAAATATTCCAACTTGTCAATGTATATGCCAAAAGGGTAGGGGATAAGGGACAACATTGCTTGACTATTATATTGCAGTTAATTTATATGACCAACCCTTAGTGTTCTTGAACTTGACAATAACGTTCTTGTACAACCTTATTGTAACGTCCCTCAACTCAAAAGGCACTTTTATCTCTTCCAACTATACCAAAGATTTTTCCTGGGTATTGTTTCAAAAGACTTCCTAAAGTCAATGAAGAATATGGGATATTGGTTTTATTATCGTGACACTCCTTCGTAATGATCCTAAGTGTAACAAGGTGGTCCACAGTTGAATGATATCTCATAAATCAGACATGGCCTTTAGATCTTTTTATGTGGCTTTCTAGTCATAGGCTAATCTTCTTTTCCAAAATAATTTTTTACAGCTTGGCTAAAATGGGGCTAATCATATTGGACATATAATTACATGGAATGTTTTTTATCCCCACTTTAAAAAGTACTTACAATGAGACTTTGCGTCCAGGGTTGGGAAGCCAGAGAAGTCCTGCTTGACTATTAAATTGAAAATCTTGTATATTCGAAATTTAAAAATAAATTTATTTTATTTTATATTGTATAATGAAAATTATAAATGGAGAAAAATAATAAATTTTAAGATTTTATTATATATATATATATATAAAGGTTACAAGGCTAGAAGTCATTACAATAATATATTCATTAAGAATTTGACGTGTCACTTACGAGAATTAAGCCTCGGTGAGAAAGAGAACAATCATTCTTCCCAATCATCTAAACTAAACCCAATGAACTATATTTATTTATTTAAATAAAATAAATAAATAAATATTCTAAAACTAAACCATTATGATTTAAATAACTTATTATCTTAATTAATTAATTGTTAGTATAATATTTATATATATTTTATTAAAAAAAAATTATAAGAAAAAAGTTATTTATATTTATCATTTATTATTAAATTCTAAATGATTATGGTGAGGTTTCATTTGTTTGATTTCCGTGGATGACAATCATCATCATGGTTAACAATAACAAAATTGATAAGAAAGTAATTATTTTTTTTAGCATATTGATTTTAAAGACCAAAGGACCATTCTTAATCTCTTTAATTTTATAAATGAGCAAATTAGAATGTTCAGTGATGTTACAAATATTGTGAAATTAAGATATAGTATGTTCATATTTATTTCTATTGTTGAATATTTAATTTCATTATAAAATTTTATTATATATATATATATATATATATATATATATATATATATATATATAAACATTTTTTTCAAAATATTTGTTTTTAAATATATATAAACATCACTTTATAAAATATTAACATTTTAAAATAATATTTTTAATAAAAATATATATTATTTAATATAATTATTCTTTTCTTAGAATTTTTACAATTCCAATGAATAGATCACATCACAAACACAACCATCAATTCATTTGAACTTTTACCAATTACCATTACAATTGGTAAACCATTTAATTAAAATATTTTAAAAAATTGATTAGGATTCTTGGAAATCTGAAGTCTATGTTTTAATATTGTTGTTTCGGTTGGGTCTGTTGGTTGGTAGCTTGGACGGCTACAAGCGAAGGTCGGATTTGGTTCGATATTCTTCCCAGGATCTAGTCCCTACTCTCGGCCGTGATCCTAGGTATATGAAGCATCCTGATCCTATTGGCATGCCTTTTTATAATAAACAGTATGTGTGGTCGATTCGGAAAACGAGCTCAGTAAAATACTCTATGTTTTAATATTGATTGATCAGTGTACATCAAAGCTTAACCTAATTTTATTTATCTAGCAACTCTATTTAGGGAAGAAGCCATTTTTCCCTATGCAAATTTTGAAGACCTTGTGCTTGTAAGGTGAAGCAAGCATAACTACGAGTGAGATTTTAAACTGGAGAGTTTTCGCTGTGTATGGTTTTTAGGGTTTTGAGAGTCGAGCAAGGTTACGACTTTGAGGGATATGCAGCTAGGTATGCTAGCCGCATCCTTGGCCTCCATGGAGAAGTGTTGGGCGTAATACCCTTCCAGGGCGAGCGTGCTAGGGTGAGTCGAGAGTCTGAGGACGACGGTGGCAGCGGCGCGGAGGATTCGTGCCTACGATCGGTGATGTGAACCTTCTGTTGTGGCGGTAGTTCCTCCTTCTACGATTGCGGTAGTTCCTCTGAGACGGCGTTTAGGGGCCAAGGCGACTGCTCGAGGCAGAGTTTCAGGACTGCTCGGGACCAAGTTTCGGGGCCGCTACCCAAGCCTGTGTCTATCTGATCTGGTGAGGCTCCTTTTGTGTTTAGAGACGGAGTTATTTGCGATGGAGGTGGATACGGGGTTTTTGTTGTAGTCAGTTTCTTGTTTCCTTTCGGGTTTTTGGACTGTCTTGATCTCTTCCTCCTTGGCTTAAAGAGGTTTTGGACCAGAGCTTAGAGGTCCACTAGGGGTGTGCGGTGTTTTAGTTAACACTTTGAGGTCCTTTGGGGGCATGCCGTGTTGGGTATACACTTTGAGGTCCTTTGGGGACATGAGGCTTATGGTTTAGCTTCTTTTCTAGTTTTTTTTGGGGTTTTGCCCTGTTTTGTATCTCATTTTGCAGCCTACGTGCTAGTTTTCTTTTCTGGTGACGACTTTATGGGGATGTTTGTGATTGTTTATGAGCATGGTCTATGGACTAGTACTACTATGAACATCTGTGGGGTCTAGAAGATGTAAAAAAATTATATTTTCATTAATATAATTGAGCGAATTTTCTATTGGAAAAAAAAAGGTGAAGCAAGCATTATTGTAAAGGCATTGAAGATTCACCTTGACGACTCCACACATATGTTTTTGTAGAAGGTGTCATCCTATTCTAATATTTTATATAAAGTTTCATACTCTCAAATGAACGAATTATGTACCACGGGAGCTTCATGAATTGTATCATCTTCTTGATATTAAGGATATTCCAGGATACCTAAATAAGTTCCCTCCAAAAGGGGAAAATAATATTCCAAAGTTTAATGGTGATGCTCTTTGTGTTGTTCCACATATCTCATCATTGACTATGTCTCAAAGTTTAATGAAAGATAATAGGATGGTGTAATAATATTATTTATATATTCTTTTGGAGAAGATCAACGGAGATGGATCCAATATTGCACTAGCCCAAGGAAGATAACTTATTTTGTAGGTTTGATCTCAGTCTTCCTCTAATATTGGGGTTTTCTCTCTCAAGAGTGTAAAGGGGTTTTTGAACACCTTATGATGGCCTTGGATGAATATGAAGAAAAATTCCTCAATCTTATGAAGAATTAATCACAACTACAACATTTGAGGAAGAAGTTTTTTTATGTTCCTATGCCAGAACAACAGCGATCTCATGATCCTATACATGACCATTTTGATGAAAATTTTGAAGATCAAACACCTTATCAATCCATTAAAGAAGAAAACCTTCATGACGCATGTCATGTTGAATATCAAGTCCATAAAGAACACCTTACTGAAAGGAGCAATCTTCTTCATGAAGATAAGAAATATGCATTTGCTCCTCAATGAAGATGAATGTATCCAAGCTTCCTTCTCTCCTTCACATGAAGAAAAGGGTTTGGTAAATTGTACTATTTTCCAAGTTTTTGATACATGTGATGCATCCTTTGAAGATTTGGAAAGTGAAGAGTTTTCAGAAAAACCATTAAATTTAGTAAAATTTTCATTCGATGGAGAACATGTTGATGATTTTCTACATATTGAAAGACTTAGATAGGGTATAAGTTGTTTTTATTGAAATATAAATTGTTTTCATTTTATTTTAGATGAAATATAAGTTGTTATTATATGATATTTATTGTAATTTGTTTATTATATTTTCATTATTATTTTATATCAATAATAATTTATACATAATCTATTATATATTAATAATATAATGTTATCATAATATTATTATATATTAATATTGTATTATATAATTTTTAATTTTTAATATTAGATATTATTATATAATAATTAATTCATAATAATAAAGTTTTGACCATTTTATCTTTAATTCATATTAAAGATATCCTCTAATGTATATATCATCTAATAACTTTTTCACTTTTACATTTATACTATAATATAATAAGCTATAACAAAACATATTCTCTAATAAATTAGCCACATTCACATTGATATTATAATATAATAAGTATTGTCTTTTTCATATTTATACATTTATTATATTATTTTATTATCACTATTTATTCATATTATATTATGATTATATTATATATTTAATATTATTATATTATAAAGTTTTGACCATTTTATCTTTAATTCATATTAAAGATATCCTCTAATGTATATATCATCTAATAACTTTTTCACTTTCACATTTATATTATAATATAATAAGCTATAACAAAACATATTCTCTAATAAATTAGCCACATTCACATTGATATTATAATATAATAAGTATTGTCTTTTTCATATTTATACATTCATTATATTATTTTATTATGCTATTAATTCATATTATATTATGATTATATTATATATTTAATATTATTATATTACATTATACATTTATTTTTAATGTTGTAACATTCACATTAATTCATAGTATTATTATAATATAAATATTAATTTATATTATATTACATATTATGTATTATTTTATTGTATTAACAATATATTATTTAATTTATTTTCATATTATTATATATTAAAGTTTCTGTGGTGTAGAGTAATTGGTGAGGGAGTGTATTGTTAAGGCACTCCGTAAGTGAAGTCATTAATTTGAAACTTCTGAGGACACCTCAAATCCAGCCATGTTAAGGATTAATGTGATCCGGGCCGGTGCGATCCTCAAGTGATTTTGACAACTTAGATACCCCTGGGTCACGGCGTCTCAACCATAGACCAATCCCACAAGTCATAGATATTTAGCTATATATATATATATATATAGAGAGAGAGAGAGAGAGGGAGAGAGAGAGAGAGAGAAAGTAATTATTTATTGTATGATATTTATTGTCATTTATTATCTATGTATAAGAATCTAAACTTCTCATTATTATATTTTATCTCCATCTCATAATTCTAAATTAAATTAATTTATATGGTAGCGTGATGTAGCATACACAACTTTAATGTAACACACATAGCTTATTATTTTATAATTTTCTTAGGAGATCCATTTTTAAAACAAATTTCCTCTAATATAATTTAGACCATTTAATTTCAATCTTGCATACATATATAAGTTGGGATTTTGTGTTTTTCTCATTCTATAAAACCTTTCTTGCATACATATATTGGTTGGGATTTTATGTTTTTCTCGTTCTATAAAACCTTTTGTGGACTAGAAAGAAAAAGTGATGCATCACTCATCAATTGAGTGGGGTGGGGAAATATGAGCTTAAAGTTAACTATGTGAGCAATAATTTAATTGTTTACATGTTACATTCAATAATATATATGGTAGAAATTGTGTACCATGATTAATTTCATTTTTTTCATGTGGTGGGTTAAGGTTTATTTTTATTATGTGGTAGGTTAAGGCATAAGGTATATGAGGTTTTCCCTCTTCCCTTGTACATAGGCTATCATCTATTACATGGATGGAATGTAACGAAGCATCTTCATGACGATATTGATTATAGAGAATTGGAAGAGAATGGTACATGCATGGTTTGGATTTCAGGTGGTAGGTTAAGGCATCTGAGGTTTCCCCTCTTCCCTTGTACATAGGCCATTATCTACTACATTGATGGAATGCAACAAAGCATCTTCATGATGATATCGATTATAGAGAATTGGAAGACAAAGCATCTTCATGATGATATCGATTATAGAGAATTGGAAGAGAATGGTACATTCATGGTTTGGATTTTATAGATCAATTGATATTATTTTTTTCAAATTTGAGTATTTTTTTATTTAGGTCTAATTGTTACCTTGTGGTAATTAATGAAGCCCTATGGAAATTCTCTACCTACAATGGCCTTAGTAGGGGAACAAAGAAAAGAATAAGAATTTATCTTTACTGAAAGAGATATAGAGATTGTATGTCCCAATGATGAGATTAATTAATTTAAATAGATTATACTATTTCCACCTTTCAAATTATATTCTATCATGATGCCACCATTTTAAGTTGTGATCAAATCATCTAAAAAAGTTGTCATGGTCCTTTTACAAGAATGATGTGCCAAAATTGTAGGTTTGAAACCTTTACAGTATAGCAATGCACATACAAACTATTTATTAAAAAAATAGAAATCACACATATTACTCAAAAAATTACCATAGAAACCCTTAACTCGGAAAACCAACAAATGTTTAGATCTGCACCTCTAACTCTCTTTTTTTTAACTTCACCATTACAATACAATATACAAAATCTCACAACATCCAAAAGGCCTAATCCATTGACATGTATTATATTACAACCTTAGTTCCTTAATCAAACTTAGAAAACCATGGGCCGGAAAACCGTGTGACAAAACCGTCCAAAACAAACAAAACCATGTTCCAAAACCACCCAAAATAGTGTAGGAGATTTGCAACTTTGAACAGACATTCTCCACAAGAAAGTACAAGAAGACCCATTTATACCATTACAAGAAGCCCTAGGAAGAAGTTGAAGACCCAGGAAGAGAAGTCGGACCCACGAGAAATTAATAAAGAAGTCGGCCCTAGATTGGCACCCAGATTAGTATAAATACAGGACTAACTCATTTCATTCAGATAGTCAGACAACTCCTTCTACAGCGCGCACAAGGAAGTTGCAGCTGTAGTTTTTGGTAATTTAACTATTTCTGGTTTTTTGGTATCTTGGAGGGTGTGCCACACTTGGAGAAGATCTTGCTTGGTTATTTTGGGTCATCTTATTAAGGCGCTAGGTCTTGAATACGCTAGCCTTGGGGAGCATGTTATATGTATGGTATTTTGGCTATTGATGGTGATGTACTGGTAATATCTTGGACTGAATTCTTCTATAGTAAGGTTGTTGGGTTTTCTCCCAAGGTTGGGTTTCCAAGGATAAACTCTTGTGTTCTTGTGTTGTGTTCTTATGGCTATTGTGCATGGTTAATATTTATAGATCTTGTTATTTCCTTTGTATTTCTATAGTTGAGATTTCTCAGTGTATAGTTATTCTATGATGATTTTGATATAAAAGTAAATCTTGTTTGTAATCATAAGGCAATAACTATCAAGAGGTAAGAATTATATAAAAAATCAACATGGTATCATAGCTAGTTGAAATATTTCCACTGCACAGTTTCTAGTTGCCTTTGCACAGACCTGAAGTTGTCAAGATCATTGAGAAACTTATTGAAGGATGTTGAATTTAATTTTTCCATATATCAACTCGCCCTAGCCTAGCGCACCTCCTCATGTCATCAAATAGCATCTTGGTGAAAGTTGAAATTTCACCTAAAACGCACTATTACAGTTGCAGCTACTTTATTTATGAAGATCGTTGAGCATTTATTGGGCTGATTTGAGGAAAACTTTTTGTATAGCGCAATTCGCCTTGCCATAATGCACCTACTACACTTCTCATATTGACTTTCCGTCAAAGTTGAAATTTTAGGTTTTTCAGGCTTATTGACATTCTTCGTGGACATTGAAATTTTTGCTATCTTGATTTTTCGATTTCTTCATGTACTGATGGTGTCCAATTTTAGACTAAAAGAAAATATGGATGGTGCTACAAAATTCAGAGGTATGCACTTGTATATGTTTCCAAGTTATATCATTTAGTAGAGTATGGGGGTGTTTGCAAGAAATGTACACTTGGAAAAAGGACCTTTGTCCAAGCAGTGACTATAGATCCAAAGGGATATTAGATCTAGTGCACTCAAAGGAATCCCAAGAGTGGGAGGCAGCATTGGTGATGTCTCCTATAGTATATAACAAATGGGACAACAGCATTAAGACTCTAGGTTTGCATATCAGGTTTGATATTTTATATCAATGCATCTTAAGTAAATGTTGTAACCGGGACAACAGTCTTTTACTGTTGTTATCACTGAAAAATCATCTGCAACACTGTACGCAAATGGTCAAAGAACACATCAATGCCAACAACAATTACTCCACCTATAGCACCAAAATGCATTCAAAATGAAAAAAAAACTATACAATTGGGTTTAAAATTGAAGTATGCAAAGTCACCAAACGGAGCATGTGCACAGTCTGCATAGTGCGCAGGCAAACACAGGCCTCAGTGTGCAAAATGTGCGACTATGCACGAGAAAAGCCGCGCACTCCTATGAACTATGCATTTATGGATCTTTTCGGCCCCTCAACCACTTATGGACCAGCCCCGAACTAGGGATGATTTTAGGGGCTAAATTTCACTCATGGGCTAATTTTCCATGGCTTTTTCCAATAAAATATTCGCAATTTTAAAAATGATTCGCCCAAATTCTATAGGATAAAATTGTTTTACCTTTTAAATCGCCAAAATTGTATACAAACTATATAAAATCCTTATAAATTTGAACATTTTTACAAAAATATCGCCAAACATTTTATAGTTGCTATATGAAGGATTAGTAATATTCACCAAGGTTTCTACATTTTAAAATAAATTTCCATCCTTAAAATCATCCCTACCCCCAACACGATTTGACACTCATATCTTATCGAAATCCAACTTGGAAGTTGGTCAAGGTCTAGAGGGTGCCCTAAAAGGCCCCTTGTTCACAATATGAACCAATTACATTTTGCCATGTATGAATGTTATAAATAAGAGCCATGGGTGCACTAAGAAACCAAGATCTTCATATATTGTTATGCTGCAAGAATTCTCCCTTGCGAATCCTATTTTCTCTTTGGAGCCTTCAAGCACCATTGCAATAGGCCATTCCACTCACCTCTTGATGGAATAGGCATTGTTGTTCTTAACCATTTTCCATTTCTTCCATTGTAGATAATGAAGTGCTCTCAATTAGGGAACTCAAGATCCCTCCCAAGGAGGAAGAGGGGACTCATAAGATCCTAAACTTTCTCTACGGTGTTTTGCCTACTAATCAATTGATCCATTAGTAGCATTATGTTGGTCATTGTTTGATTTTCATGGTTCTAAGTTTCTCGTGCTTTCTAACATTTATTTCTTAGTTGTTTTAGTTTATTTCTTTGTTTATACATGTGTTTGGCATGTTTAACCCACTCACAAACTTTTGTCTTGTCTAGCAAGCTCATCTAAACATGCAAGTGTTGTTGTTTTGCTCACCCAAGCGACAAAACCAACACAACATATTGGATACCATACTGGGGATCGATATCAAATTCCTCCCTATGTGAGCCTTTTCAGCACTTCATTTTGATTGTTTTTTCTTGCAGGTACCAAAACCGGCCTAGCCCAACCTGCCAAAGTCAAAATTCTGAGTTCATGAAGGAGTATTTCACTTGGAAATTTCTCCCCCAATGCGTGACAAGAAGTGTGCGGGATTTTTTTCCCATAGACATGCATTGTACGCGAAATAGGCATCTTTACACAGCACATTGTGCACCCTCTGCGCGCCTGTCAGAATTTTAACCCGAGCATAAGTCCATATTTTTAAAATTGTAAGGGTTTTTTGCATGATTTGAGGGCCCCAAGCCTTCAGATTTTTATTTTCTGGCACTTTGTAAGGAAACTACACTACACTTAGACTCCTTTCCCATATGAAAGGTTAGCTAACATAGGCACTTATGGGGTAAAAAGAATCAATATTCTTCTCTCTTTTGTTTTTGTTGCCACATGGATGGCTCATTTGGCTTGTAAAATTCTAAGTTGAAGTTATTGCTTTCATTCACAAATCACTTAAATTGGGACTAGAAAGAATTTTACCCTTGAGTA
The DNA here is from genome assembly GCA_032191745.1 of Picea mariana. Taxonomy (NCBI): domain Eukaryota; kingdom Viridiplantae; phylum Streptophyta; class Pinopsida; order Pinales; family Pinaceae; genus Picea; species Picea mariana. The sequence continues at coordinate 97,614 of JASDQU010736514.1, forward strand.
TGCTCTTCCCTCACACCCTAGTGTGATCTTGGGAATCAGAAATGAGGTTAAGAGGAAGTTTCATATCCCTTAAAAAAATCTTTACGAGAGGACAAATCCCCCCTAGGGTTCCTCTTTAGTTTTGAAATCATCTTAAAGTTTTGTAGGGGCCCATACATGCCCACATGTTGCAAACTTAGGATAGTTTCTAAATTGCTTTCTTAGTTTACATCACAATCTAGGGAAGTTTAAAGATCAAAGTAACGATCCCATACATGCACACGTGCTTGCAATCTAGGATAGTTTCAAAGTTTTCTTAGTGTAAACAACATTTAGTGGGTTTAAAGGATTTGTAAAGGACCCACATGTCCACATTACTAGTTCTTTAGGGCTTTAAATATTCCGCAAGGATGTACCAAAGACACTTAGTAAGCTAGGTAAAAAGACTTGTAAGGACCACAAGAAGTCCACATGATGCAATCTCACACCTAACTTATTAAAATATTTTCCACTTGTTCACTCTCTTGCACACAAATTCACTCCTCACACTCACAATTTCCAATAGAATAATGGAGGTCGAAGTAGGATTTCTCCAAAAGAATTATGAAATATCCGACTACTTCTTTGGAACTTTTCCACACCCATTTAATTCAACCGAGATTGGTCCACACTACCAATCTCACGGCCCACCACATATAAAATTTTCTAAAAAACGCACTAAATTTTCCTCCACAGGGGATGCCAAAAGAATTTTTTAGTCTAAGTAGGATTTCTAGGGTAGGCATCCAAATAACCCCCCGTTATCAAATTCTCACATTTTCAAATAGTAGAAGTTGAGATATAGGGAACTTTAAAATCCTCCAAGTCAGGTGTTCCTACACCATAAGGCGGGGAAATAGCCGTGAAGGGTCGAAGGTTGAGGTTCGGTTGTTCTGTGCATCCCTCCTTGAGTCACCCAACTCTTGGAAGGGCATCCAACCCGTGACCCATTTCGGAGGCCGAAAATATAAATGTCACACTTTGACTGAGGTACTTAGTGGCCAAACTTAGGATATCTACACAGGTGGCGATTGTGGGCTGCAATTGCACCTTGGTCAGAATTTGTGTGGCTATTGGGAAATATCTCCATCTCTTTCGGGATATGCACCCTCTACCCCTCATTATAACTGACTATTTCAACCTTCACTAGTTCCTCTTATGGTGGCTTTAGACCCCTCTTTTGAGTGCTCTTGGAAGGTCCAGTGCTATTTGAGAGGAAGGACAATACGTCTTTTAGGATACAAGATTTTATTTGTTGTACCCCCACACGGACAACCTCCACCTATCCACATGCTTGTTTAATTTACAATGATGTATGTATGATGTTTATTTGATTACATGTCATTATGAGTTATACTATGTTGTGAAGGTCACATTATAAAAGCACTCGTTCATTTATTCCTCTTGTCACCATTTTCACACATTCACTTTGCTAGTCGGAATCATAGGGGACCCACAGAATCCCCGTCATTCTCGACGCTTGCAGAATATTCCTCCTATTCTATGCGGGGTTCCTAGTCTTGTCAAATCACCATCTGAATCATCCCACACCCCCGTGAGTGCTACTATTTTTGGATCAGCTTTACTTGGTTCCACTTTGCTTGGGTCAAACACCCAAGGCCATATGTCTGTTAGTTCTCCTTCACAAGGAGGCGGGAGTCAAACTTCTTCTCAAAGAAGAAGTACACACCCACTACATCCCCCTCAAGGGACAAATCCATTATATACACACACTATGGATGGAGATAATCCTCCAACAAATCTCCCTATGCCATACTTAGAATCCCTCAACATTCTTGATTTAACCAAACTTACGAATGATCCCATTTTACATGATGCTACTTGGCCCAATATGCCTACCAAGTTACCTTTAGACATTCCCAAGTTTGAAGGAAAACTAGGGGAAGATCCCGCCAACCATGTTATGACCTTCCACTTATGATGCTCTTCAAACAGCATCATGGATGATTCCATCCACTTAAGGTTATTCCATTGAAATCTCACTAGTGCATCAACCAAATCGTATGTGGACGAAAAATCGGGGTCCCATGCGACCTTGGAATCAATGGCCAAGGCTTTTTTGTCCTTTTTTCAACTACTAGTTCATCATGACACTAGGTTAGAACTTCTTTCTGAGTTCAAAAAAACCATTGTTATCCATATCGTCAACCATATTCATGAATGGAGTTGTCGACGTAGTTTGTGTAAAGCCGAAACCACCAAAGAACAACATCTTGATTAGTTTCTTAAATAGCTCATCTCTGTGATTTCCAAAGATGTAGCATCCACTTTCCCTCAATCTGAGGAAGAGGCCATCAGCAAGGACCAACAATTTGACCTCATATATGCTCAGTTGGGTTACTTGTACATAGTATTTTTTGATGAATCCAGACCCCTACCATTTGGCCAGGACAAACCTGGGGTTTCTCACACTACAGCTGGGTTGATTGGTTCTATGACACACCGCAACCCTTACAGCCACCCACCACCCCCTTATAGGGAAAACCAATATCCGAAACCATATGGAGGAGCGTCTTATTACCCTCCTCCCCCTCACCAACAAGCATATCTTATTGGTCCATGTCAATCATTGGGGGCACCCCACCGATACCCATGATGCATCCGGTCTCTCATCCAAGTACAAGTTCACCATCAACCCCTGCATATAACCCCAACAGTGCGAGAAGTAACTCAACTTCCTACACACCCTATGGATCATCTCCTCAAAACAATCCATATTTTCCATTTCCTGGTCCCCCTCAGCAAGTTTTACCTCCACAAGGACAACCGCATGTCGCTGTTAACTTTGTTCAACCCTATCCCATTAAACAGGTTCTGACTTTTGAACAATTGAATATGGAAAATCTATCCCATCCATCAAATAATGCCAAGAAGAAAGGAAAAAACTGAAACAATAATAACCCGAGACTAGGAGGAAATAACCCCCAACAAAACCCTCCCACTGGGGGCAACTAGAATCAAGAACCCCAAAACCCCCAAGGGGGAAACAATAACAACCAACCACGCCAAGGGAGGAACAACAACCTCAGGACTAACTTCCCTTGCACTCTATGTGGTGAATATGGACATTGTACCCACCACTTCCCCCAAATTGTTGATTTCAAACGGATGAAAGCATCCATGAACCCTCAATTCCCTCCAGCGTAGCCTACTGCCTAACAAGCCCCACAATAGTATTTGAAACCACCACCTTTGGCTGAGTTGAAAAATCCTATTCCACACCATGGTGTGGTGATTACCCAATAGGAGGTACACCTTGCTCCACCCCAAATGGGGCAGTATCCAAACCCGGGCCCCACTCAACCCGAAAATCTGGCTAACCACAATATCCTCCTTACTAGTGAGGAAGAGGTTCTTCTGCAAACTCGTGGTCACCAGTACAAGGTCCCTCCTGAATCTACCCCCACCACATCGATAACAACTCCCAAAACAGGTGAACCACCTTTGATGATTCCACGCCCTAACACTGACCCAAATCCTCGTATACCCCGCATACCTCTACAATGGATTGTACACAACCCTCATGCTCGGGTAGGCCATAATTACAGTTTAGTCGATGATTTAGCTCAATCCCCTATAGTCATTTCTATGTTGGAGGTCCTCCAAACCTATCCATCTCAATGGAAATCCTTGCTTTCTGCCTTGGGGGCAGTCGACCCAACTGATACTCGACTCATCACCTTTGATCTAGATAACGGGGAACCATGCCTCCCCGCCCTGGTAGATTTCCAGATACCAATTAAGATCTGGAACATTACGGTTCATCGGTGTATCATCGATGAAGCTGCATCCACATGCATCATGTCCAAAATTGTATGGCAAAAACTCGACTCACCTAAGCTAGTACCTTCTTCCATCACCCTGAGAGCTTATGACGGTCGACCATCATCCCCCGAAGGGCTCTTCCAAAATTTCCTTGTCGAACTTTGGGGCAAAACCATCTTGATTGACATTGAGGTTATTGATGCCCCACTCGATTATAACATCTTGTTTGGGCATAGCTACATGTATGCTATGAAGGTTGTAGCCTCTTCTGTGTTTCGTACAATGATGTTCCCCAATAACGGGAAAATCGTCACCATCGACCAAATTACATATTATGAGCCTAATCATTCCACCAACATTGATAACATCCTCCCCCTTTTCTGAACTAGCTCAGTTGATTTTTCAGTCATTGACATGGGTCCAAGTATATTCAAGGACCCACACTTGTTAGGGACTTATCATGGAGCTCCACCTCTCCTACATCATTCAGCACAAGTGTGTGTGGTTTCTTCTAACAGAACTGATATCGGAGACATTACTCCTATCATGGAGGCCCCTCCCCACATCAAAGTTCCACTAGTTGAAGAACTAATACCTTAGGAATTCTCTGAAGCTATCACTGAACCACTTGTCCAAGATTTCCCCCCCCTACAGGGGTAAATCCTAGTTTGGCAGACAGTCCCTCAAGCCATTACCCAAATCCCCTTCTTCTACCCCCCACCTGGAGTCCAAGCATTCCAAGTTACTACCACTCTCACACTTCCCAACATGGTGCTTTCCATCCCTGTATGGTATCTTCATCCACCTGACATGGTGCCTTCCCCATCTCTCCCTCCTTAGGCAGAGGGAATACCGATGCAAATCCCAGTACAGGATCCTACCACACCACCCGCACCCCCAGCTGGGGGAAACACCACCACTAGGGGCAGATGAAGGAAGAACGAGGTCGTAGCTCCTCCCCTAGCTCAACCTACTTGCACACTGTGTGAAAAATAAGGACATCCCACCAAAATATGTCCTACTCTTCCTAAGTTGCATAATCTTATCCAACTCCCTCGAGCAACCCCATTGCTCACCACTCCACCTAGTACCTCAGCTACTACGATGAAATCTTCAAACGCACGCAAGAAAGGGTTACAAACCAACTTCGCTTGCGCCATATGCTTAGAATATAGCCATTACATCCATCATTTCCTGGATCTACCTCAATTCGTCTAAACATTAGTCACAGTACGCCAAACATCTTTGCCTGGGCCCCCTCAAGCTCTCCCTACCGTTGCTCACATTACTAACATTCATTATGTCTCTTCATCAGTCTCAACGTGAATGAGGAACCCCCCATAGTATCGTGACATTTGGTTCATGTCAAGTGAACTTTCACATCATGTGCACCATATCCCTTCTACATCCTCATCCCTAGAGGACAACAACACCCACCTGTCGTTGGTTCCCCCTACCATCGCACAAGATCCCCTGTCTTCTCATATTTTCCACTGTGATGAAGATATGTTGGAGGAATTAACCACCCCCGATTGCCCATGGAATGTGCTCCATCATTGAGAACTTTTTCCCTCACAGGAGGCCTGTCATCCTCCTACCCAAGCCTCCATATGTGCAATCGAAACCAAAGATTTTATTCCTCCGGGGAATATTGATTGGTTCAACAACCCTATCCCTGCCCTCGATGCTTTTGAAGAAGGTAACATGGCCAACATCTCCCCCACTGTCAATATTAACATTTCCATCAAACTGGGAATCGTAGAAGAAATCACCATTGGCGCCACATGCTCCCCTGAAGAACTCGCGGCTTACAAAGCTCTCTTTTAGGAATACTGGGATATTTTTGCCTGGTCATATATGGAGATTCTTGACCTCGATCCTTATATAGTCAAACATCGAATCGAAAATTGGCCCGATGTCACCCCCATCCTCCAAAAGAAATGCCCCCTTCACCCATCCAAAGTTGCAACCATCAAAGTCGAAATTGACAAGTTATGCGTTGTCGGGTTCATTTACCCCATTGCGTACACTTTGTGGATCTCTAACCCCATCCCTGTGAACAAAAAATAGGGCATTGTTCGCATCTACACAGAATTTCACAATCTCAACCATGCTTGTCCCAAAGACAACTTCCCAACCCCTTTCATTGGCCAAATCATCAATGATTGCACCAGCCATGAGGCACTTTCCTTTATGCATGGGTTCTTCGGCTATAACCAAATCCAAATCCATCCAAAAAATCAGTATGAAACCGCTTTTACTAACCCGTAAGGTACCTTTGCTTTTCATGTCATGCCTTTTGGACTCAAGAATGTAGGTTCCACGTTCCAACGGGCCATGACCTATGTTTTCCATGATCTTTCTCGCATCATCCTCGCTTATTTGGACGACCTCACTACTCGATCCAAAAAGCGAGCTCAGCATTTAGACAACTTATGCATTATTTTCCAAAGATGTCACCAATACAATATCCACTTGAACCCCCTCAAGTGTGTCTTTTGCATCACGTTCGGATGCCTTCTTGGGTTCATTATTTCCCAATAGGGCATCACAGTGGACCCCCTCAAGGTCCAATCTATCACAAAAATTCCACCACCTAGGAATTTACGCCAACTGCAAAGCCTACAAGGTAAAGCCAGCTTGTTACACTGCTTTGTCCCAGACTATGCCACTCGTGTGCATGGTTTCCTCCACCCATTGTGACCTGATATCCCATTTTGATGGGACGAACATGCTCAAACAGTGTTTGATGATTTAAAAGATGCCTTATCCAATGCCCCTTTGATTAGTCCCCCAGACTATGATCGTGATTACATCCTCTACTTGTCAGTATCAATGGTCTCAGTATCAGGAGTCCTCGTCCAAATAGGGGATGACGGGCGTGAACATGTCATTTACTACATCAGTGAAAACCTTTCAGGGCCACCCTTGAAGTATAATCATGAAGAGAAACTTGCCTTAGCATTTTTCCTCATAGTCCAAAAACTGTGACACTATATCCTTCTTTGAACTACCAAGGTCGTAGTAGATTCCAACCCTATGTAGTACTTTCTTAGTCGATGAAAAATTAATGGTAAATTTTTCTGATGGATCGTTATCCTCCAGGAATACGATCTAGAGTTCTATACTCCCAAAAGAAATAAACTCTTATCCTAGCAGAATTCATCACGGATTTCCCCTCAGATACCAAATCTTCCCCCATCAATGAGTATTTCCCCGATGAACACCTCTTCCTCATCCCCTCCGATGACCCCTGGTAGGGTGACCTCCTCATCTACCTTAAGACATAGAATTTTAGGTCTCATCTCTCTCGATATGATCATTGACGCATTCGCCATCAAGCGCCTCGATACCTCCTCATCGGAGATGTCCTCTATCAACATGGGGTCGAAATCATTATTCGTCGATGTCTCACCATCGACGAAGTTGACAAAGTCTTGAATGATTTCCACAGTGGTACTTGTGGTGGCCACCTCTTAGGTATGTCCACCACCCAAAAAATCATTTGAGCGGGGTACTTTTGGCCCACTTTGTTTCATGACTACATCCACATTGTCAAGCGATGCGACAAATGCCAGCTTTATGCAAACAAAGAACGAACACCACCAGCTCTACTACATCCAAACATCATATTCAGCCCCTTCTGCAAATGGGGCATAGACTTCGTGACTTTCCATCCTCCATCTACTAATGGACACAAATACATTGTCGTGGTCGTTGATTACTTTACCAAATGGGTCGAAGCCATGAAAACCTTCAACAACACCACTGGCACAGCAGCACAATTTTTCTTTAACCACGTCATTACCTGGTTCAGAGTCCCACTACAGCTAGTGTCCAACCATGGTAAACATTTTGAGAATGATATATTTGCATAATTCTCCTTAAAATTAGACTTCTCCCATGAGTTTTCCTCCCCATACTACCCTCAGTCCAATGGACAGGTCGAGGTTGTCAACAAAGTCCTCAAAACCATGATACAACATATTGTCAACAAACATAAGACCAACTAGCATCATATGTTATTTCCCGTATTATGGGCTTATCGCATGACAGTCAAAACTGTCACCAGCTTTACCCCTTTCCACATCATCCATGGGATCAAAGCCACCCTCCCCATCGAGTGTGAAATACCCACATTACGCACTGTCTTGGAGCTATTACCTGACACTGTTCCAATGGAGTAGTGCTTTTTGACCTTAGATTCACTTGATGAATATTGTTGATCTTCATTATAGCACAATGAGGTAGCTAAAAAACAGTCCAAAGCCACTTTCGACCGCCATGTCAACCTTCGCTCATTCAACGAAGGTGATCTCATATTAGCCTATGATATCGCCCATGATACTCTAGGCCATGGGAAATTAGATTCATTATGGCATGGAACCTACATCGTCCAACACTACCTCACTAAAGGCACATACATCTTGGCCTCTCCATAAGTCTATCCTCTCAAAGAACTCGTCAACGGGTTGTACTTCAAGAAGTTTTATGCCTTAGCATAGCCATCCTACCTTAGGATTTTCTTTGTACACATTTGTAGAGTTTTTAGCCTTGTTTTTCGCCACCACTCCTCATGTCTAATATATCATCCATGTTATTAACAGATGCATCATCCATCATCCTACCACATCGATTACACTGATGGTACCAGCCGTTGGACCCAGAATCTCGCTTCGGCCGCTTGGGCCCTCTATACTCCCTCACATGTCCTGCTCCACTCAAGTGGAAAATGTTTGGGCTCGACCACCAAAAACCAAGTAGAATATGATATCATCATTGGTCTCATTGCCGAGGCCAGTCATCACCACATTCATCACCTCAATGTTCTATTATATTCTCATCTTGTCGTCCTGCATCTCAACAATGTATATTGTGTTCAAGATCCTTGCCTCTTTCACAAATACCTGCAAGTTAGACTATTATCTTGCAACTTTGATTCAATCACATTTTCACATATTCCAAGACAACATAATCAAGTAGAAAATTACATGGCTAACCTAGTATTAGATTTATCACATTAAAACAAAATTTTATACATAAGCATCATACATTTGTCACAACACATAGAAAAGACATCATAACCATCAAAACATAACACATGGAGACATAAATGATCCAAATATATATATAATCATGATGGTCCTTAGTATTTATAAAAATATACATATGCATTTCCCATAGGCTCATGAATCCCCCCAACTGTATAGGTACAAAAATGGGTATCATCTACCCTATACAAAAATGGGCTCCCAAGCCTATACAAATAGAAAATTGGCACTCACAACGCCCCCAGAGCTCCCTCTCCATGTCATCTGTCAGCTAGAGGCACCCCACTAGTTGGGGGCACTCCAGGTCCTAGAGGCAGTCGATCAATCATCGTCGCCCCCTCTACTGTCGCTCAACAGTTCAGGGTTTGCCACTCTGTCGGTACGCCCACACATTGCTCCAGGACCTCCTCATCCTGTATATGGGCCCACATACCCTCAAGTATGCCCTACAACACCCGCTCGAAGCGTCGACGCAGGTCCTCCAACATCCCTCCGGCCTATGCATGTGGATCATGAGTTGGTCCAGCACCAGCGTCATCTCGTCGCCTCCTCTGTCCTGCCCTCGACTCTACAGGCGCCAGTCGCATTAGCTCCCGATGAGCCGACTCCCCGACCATCTCTGCCTCGAGGCTGCACATCTGCAAAACAACACCAGAGATAGTGTTAGCATCCATATATACATATATAAACAATGTTATCTATCAAAATCATAAAAACATAATCCAAAAACATACCTCGCTAATCCCAGTCCTCCCCAGAAGGCAGCATCATGTCGATATCGTGATGGTAGTCCATACCCGCGTATGGATACCTCAGTATCACCTATGGCATATGTCGCCACACTCGCACCATCGTGGCCATGAAGTAGTAGCCACCCTCTTCACTTCCATGTTGGGCCAAAAAATGGGCCCATAGCATCATTCATGGCTCTTGTTGCCCTATGGGCTCCAGCAGAATCCTCGTCGCAACAGAGGCACCCTCTCCAGAAACCAGGCCACCAGAATAGACCCGAATGTGAAGTCACAGAAGTCAGCTCACCAAAACCGTTTCACCTACCACATCATATTGGTGTGTAGAGGCACATCCCATGCAAAATGGTCCCCATCCAGGACCCGCTCCACTATCCTTAGTTGACCTCCAGTGATATGCTGAGTCCCCAAGGATCGATAAATCCTCACCACCATAGCGGTGATGCACTCTTTCAAGAGGTCGTATATCGCCTCAATATGGATGATCTAACCCGACATCGGGTTCAACCCTCTGCAGTGATGAGCCGCCAAGTCACCCACTCGCTCGTCCCCCGGTAGCTGGGGTTCAATAGGTAGGGCATCCCACGGAATGGGAGACTCGTCAAGAAATATACATCCTCCCTGGTCGAGAATGTCAGTTGTTGACCCCTCACTATGAAGCACTATAGATCAGTGCTCCACATCCCAATAAGATAGTATAGAAAGAACTCTTTTGATTGTATTAGAGGGCACTCAAAGAACTTGAGCAACCCGTAGGTTGCCAAGTATCTTCAGACCCCTGGTTGTGCTCTCACTGCCTCCCGTAGACGGTCCGAGTAACACTCCCTTCAGTGCACTAACATCATGATATCTGGAATATGTTACTCACCTACATCCACATCGAAACACTTGATCAACCTCATCATCCATAAAAAGAATCAAAAATTCCAAAATTTTAAACCCTTAGCCTTGCCTCCAGTGCGCGGCTTTCACCCAGATAGGTGTGCACATGTGCACACCTGTTCTTTGCACAGCTGCGCACTAATGCGCGGTTGTATGAGAAATAGTCATGCATGAGTGTGTGGTTCATTGTCAGATAGGAGCGCATCTCATGCGTGCATGTTTCCCATCTTTTGCGCACCCATGCGAGGTTGTGTCAAACACAACCGCACATTGTGCGCTGGAAGAGGAATTATACCTGCGCACAAATGCACGGGTATTATTCCTTTTCCCATGCACTGGTGGGCCCATACCCAAAAAATGGACTGTACGACAATCCGTACAGTCCCTACCTAAAAATTCAAAATTTCACAAGATGCAGGAGGATAGGATCACTAACCTATCTCTCACCACTCCCGGATCAGTAGCCTCACACTCTCGCAATCTCCAAATCTCCTCAAAGCAACCTCATCGATTCAGCTACAGTGACAGGTACAAATGAGGTGGCATTGTGGGCCCACTAGCCATATATAGCCCCTTTTTCCCAACTTCCACACTCTGTTACAGGAACCCAGAGCCTCCATTTTCCGATCATTTCTCAGCTACGGGATCCTGGTCCTGCCATCTACACATTCACATCCCTCAAGTCATCATCTGCACTTAGCCCTGGAAGGGAATTTTTCTCACATCACGTTCATGTACGCATTCTCATGTTCAATTTTATCAAATAGTTGGTATATGTTCTTTATCATTAGATATTGTTCATGTCGAGTATTTGGTTTTCATGTGTGCAGGTACTTGTTCATCAAAGCATCCCAGCCCCTTCAGGTATATGTTTAACACTGGCATGTAATTATTCCCTCTATAAATCAATTGCATGTACCAGTCACACCCTCTGAAATTTACCTTTAGGGTCCTTACATCTGGCTCCGCAGTACATTTACCTCTGTTGCATTTAGGTACTGTCACCCGGTAGAACTCTCCTCCACATGAGTTTTCACATTCATAGTTCCCCCTGGCAATTTGACACTCATGCTTATTTCACCCCCTAGGGATGAGAGTTATGATAGTCTTTTTTATTTCTGAGAATGAACCCCATGCTTCTTCTCATCATATTGCTAACCTTCCCAATGGAATCTCAGGTCATATCATCTTGGTTTTATTGATTGCACCTCCGCAGTATCATTATCCCTCCATTTCATCCACCGTCAGTTTTCCCATTTGTAGATTGTCCTACATTTATTCACCTCATACAGAAATCTACCCATCGGGCCCCCACCCTCCACCAGTTCTCTTTCACAAACTTGCACCCTCACGGGCCAATCCATATTTCATTGGGGCACCCGTTTCTGTATCTGTATACTCAACCCAATGTATTCTTTATTTATTTGGTAATTGTATAAATACTTTGTTTCCAGCATATACATATATCTTTCATTGTCCTCTTTGATGGCCTTCTTCTTTCTGGCAAAGCAACCCATGACACCCTTGGTTGGGGCATCCACTCTTTTTCATTCCAACATCGTTCACAAACCCTGAGTATACCAATTCCATGTACCCATGCTCTCTGAGTTTTTCCACCTTGTTAGCCTCTGGCATAGTTTAACCCCATATATAGTCATCCCCCTAACACTAGATTCAGTTTTGTGGTTTCTACCAGTCACCCTTCAAAATCCCCAACCAAGGGAAGTTTTGAGTCTCACAGCACCTTGACTTTGTTCATGTTACCTATCAATACCCGATATCACCTCTCACTCAGTGGATTTCAAGAATCTTTTTTCTTATTTGTGCTGTGTCTCCCTTTCTGCCAACATCAGTATAGTTTATAAAAGCGCGGCAGTATCTTGACTCTCATTACGTTTACAATGAAGTCTCTGACGGCACAGAGAGAATCACCATTGCTTTCTGATGTCATTGACCCCCATAACATTCAACTTCAACAAACTCCCATGTTACGATGGGTCTTACTATGCAACTATTGCAGTTGTTTCATACCAGCCGAAGACCTCTAAATTCGCTAGGCCATCAATGCCTATGAGACATCGACAATTCTTACAGTCATCCTTACCTCACTTCAAAGTCCGTTCACCATTCATAGTTGTCATCTATCATTATCAACCACCCTCGAGGGTGCTACAGTTATCTACATCAGCATACATTTGCAGTTACAGTCTCATATTTTGGTTACATGACACGAGCATGGGGCATACCCGCCTCGTTTGTACACAGATTTTATTTTTTCCCTAGAGAAAGGTTTGGGTCCCACATTTTTCCCTCTCTCTCCAGTGGATCGCTCTTGTAGTTTCTCTCTTCACTTTTCCTCACAATGGAACTCCCAATAAAAGAAACAATGATATATTTCAGTTATATGTATGCTCCTAACCTCACACATCAGAGGGCATCTATTATCACTGAAAAATTGTCTGCAACACTACACGCAAATGATCAAAGAGCACATCAATGCCAACAACAATTAGTCCACCTACAGCACCAAAATGCATTCAAACAGCAAAAAAAAATACAATTGGGTCAAAATATGAAGTGTGCAAAGTCACCAAAAGGAGCATGTGCACAGTGCGCAGGCCAACACAGGCCTCAACCCGCACTATGTGCAAAATGTGCGACTCTGCACGAGAAAATTTGTGCACTCCTCTAAACGATGCATTTATGGATCTTGTTGGCCCCTCAACCACTTATGGACCAGCCCCCAACACGATTTGACACTCATATTTGAGCGAAATCCAACTTGGAGGTTGGTCAAGGTCTAGAGTGTTCCCTAAAAGGCCCTTTGTTCACACTATGAACCAATTACATTTTCCCATGTATGAATGCTATAAATAAGAGCCATGGGTGCACTAAGAAACCAATATATTTATAGTATTGTTATGCTGCAAGAATTCTTCCTTGAGAATCCTTTTTTCTCTTTGGATCCTTCAATCACCATTGCAATAGGCCATTCCACTCACCCCTTGAGGGAATAGGCATTTTTGTTCTTCACCATTTTCCATTTCTTCCATTGTAGAGAGTGAAGTGCTCTCAATTAGGGAACTCAAGATCCCTCCCAAGGAGGAAGAGGTGACTCATAAGTCCCTAAACTTTCTCTACAGTTTTTTGGCTACTAATCAATTGATCCATTGGTAGAATTATGTTGGTCATTGTTTGATTTTCATGGTTCTAAGTTTCTCATGCTTTCTAACATTTATTTCTTAGTTGTTTTAGTTTATTTCTTTGTTTATACATGTGTTTAGCTTGTTTAACCCACTCACAAACTTTTGTCTTGTCTAGCAAGATCATCTAGATATGCAAGTGTTGTTGTTTTGCTCACCCAAGTGACAAAACCAACACAACAACTGCCAAGTACTTTTGCTATCAAATATTTTGAATATTCTTAGTACAATGATCATTGTGTAAATGCTCATTGTTTAGTACTAATGATGCACTCATTTACAAGATGAAATTGATCTCTTCTAGGATATTTTCTTGGTTGTTTTTCCCAGGTAGGTTATCTTGTAAATTCCATGGAGGTTACCATGCACATGCTCTTGTTCTTATTCTTGTTTTGTTCCAGGCAGGTTACCATGAAGGAATGATTCGTAACAAAACTGGAAAAGAGTTGTCCTTGTTTGTTTTTCTTGTATTTTGTTTTTCTCTTGTCGCAGGCGTGTTATAGGTGATAGCTCTGAGAGGGAGATATAGTGACGATTGTTTATGTTCCTATTTTTGTTCTTGTTCCTATCTCCTTATCATAAGAATATTGTTATTTTATGTTATTTTCCTTTTTTATTGTTCTTTTTCCAGGGTAGGTCACATGTAATAGATCTGAAAGGGAGCTATAGTGACAATTGCAAAAGGAAACAAATTGGATGGTCTTCAGTTTGAGACATGGAGAAGACTGACCAGACAAGTAGTTGTATACACGACAATATACATCCATGTAATGAACACAAAGAGGAAGAAGTTATAACCTTTTGAAAAGAAGGATAATTTTGTGTGATATAGAGTGTTCCACATGGAGATTGATAGTGAGGAGAAAGATCTGAAGGATGACCGTGAAAATCCCTCTAGCTTATTTTTTCACTCTTCAAATCATCAAGAAGAGTCAGTAGAGCATGAAGGGACAATGGATCTACCTAGAGGCATTGTAGTGACTAGGAAGAGGCCAGCGTGGCTTCATGATATGTTTCAGGATGCAGTGAGACATCCATCTCTTCATGGATTATCGAGTTACATGGAGTCACATTATTGATTCCACAATCTTTCAGTTATGAGGAGGAGTGGGTGGCTCCACTAGTGGTGAGGCAGATGACTCCACCTAGTACCAGTTCAGAGGAAGCTAGAGTTCATAGGGAGTCAACCCTCATGATCTAGTAAGGACGAGCATCCTCCCAGGACAATTCATTGGAGATCAAACTTCATAGGAGATCAGAAGATGCAGAGGGAGAAAATGGATCTAGTGATTGTACAGACTCAGAGGGAGTCATGTTTCAGACGGAGCATGGTACTCCATGATCGATGGATACTTGATGAGCTTAGTTGTAACCAAGAATGATGCATACTCAGAGTCAGCCTGATCTCAAAGAGATCCAGTTGGCTCAGAGAGATATTTGATAATTCAGATGGATTTCTTCTTGAGGCTCAGGTGGAAGAGAAACATTCCAGGACTGAAAAAAAGGTGTCCTGATTTTAGGAGGATTCGAGGAGATGTGAAATATCTTTGGAGGATACACGTGTTTCAGTAGATCTTGCTATAGTGATAGAGGAGGCAGCTAGTCAGGAGGAATCGGTATGTATTTTGTCTCAATCACAGAGGGAGAAGCCAGTGAGGCATACTAAATAGCAGAGCCTACTTCAGTGACAAAGGGAGTTGACCTCAGAGTTTGAGATGGAGGATCTTGGTCAGATGTACTATTGGGATTAGAGGTGTGACAGAGATCAGATAAGTTCTTCCTCAGTCAGGGGATATTGATGAGACTCGATATGATGGATTGCAAGTCCATGGTTACACCTATGGAGACAAATCTGAAGAATTTGAGTGATTCTACTTCAGATTCATATTTGGTGAACCCCACGATGTATAGGAAGTAGAATGGATCCTTGATGTACCTAGTTAATGCCAGGCCAGATATTTTCTTTGCAATAAGCACCCTGAGCCAGTATTTTGTTGAATCCAAGGAAGTTCTAGTAGGTCGTAGTGAAGCATGGCATAGTTGGATATGGTTTGTCTCAAGTGATGAAGTGAGGTTGTAGAGACATATAGATTCTGATTAAGCAGGGAGTGCAGTAGACAAATTAAGCACCTCGAGGTGTTGCTTCAACTTGGAATCAGTTACCATTTATGGGATAAGATGGAATTAGGCTTCTATATCACTCAGTATAGTAGAGACGAAGTATGTCATAGCCAATGTCACAAGTCGTGAAGCGGTCCAACTTCAAAATCTTCTTACAGGACTTCATCCAAGACATGGTATAGAAGGTAGTAGTGAAGCTCAAGTACTTATCCATAAATGAGAAGATTGCATATATGCTCCCAGAGTGGCCATGATGACTTGGTTGAGGAGGATGATACACAGTATTAACCATGTTTATTTGGCTAGTGGTGATCCAGGTGGATATTGGTGGCCACCCACCTATTCCAACTGGCTCCTTTTGACAGTTTTTAGTTCAGCACGTTCTTCTATAATTATTTGTAATTGTGGGTTATACACTTATGGGACTATCTGAAGCCTTACACAGATTCCAGGTGGATATTGGTGGCTTCCCACCTAATCCAACTGGATTATTTTGGAAGTTTTGATGTCAATACATCTTTCTGTGCTTCCAAGGTCATTTTGGGGTCCTAAACAGTGTCTTTTTTTCCTTG
>JASDQU010736514.1:154482-185849 GCA_032191745.1 Picea mariana
TTCCTTTTATATTTTTTATTCTTTTGTCAGTCTATTTTCCATCATATATTATAACTTTCCATCATATATTTTAACGCTATGGATTATGCAAATTCTTATTCAAACTAAATTTTATATTTAATTATTCAACTTATTCTATTCAAATGAATTTTTGAAATATGTGTTTAGCTGAATGAATTTTTGAAATATGTGTTTAGCTGAATAAGACATTCTACTCAAATGAATTTTTGAAATATGTGTTTAGCTGAATAAGACATTCTACTCAAATGAATTTTTGAAATATGTGTTCAGCTGAATAAGACATGCAAGTTTTCAAATGATACAAAATTGAATTCATATGTACTAATGATTAATAACCAAGTTTAAGGTTTAAACATTAAGATATATTAATGTGTTTGAATTCCATTTATTATTTAAAAAGAGATAGTTACAATGTAATTAGTCTTTTTTTAATATAGAGATTTTGTATTTTGTCAAAGTGCAAAGAAGAAAATAAGCATTGTTACAATAAGAACTAATTCTTTTGAGCTCTATAGTGAAATTTGATTTTGGTAAATTCCTAAAATATTTCACATTTGAGACACTAAGAGGGTTGAAGATGAAAATCACTTTCTCTTAGAAATCTTGGGATATATTTAGATTAGATGTCAATGTGCTATAACTGTCATGCCCTTTTAGTTAAACAAAACTATGGTGATCTTGGAACACTTCTCTTAATGCTTCTTCTTCTTCTTCTTCTTCTTCATCATCATCATCATTTCTTTATGACCTTTAGAAATATGTAACATCTCAAAATTTTAAAAAGAAAAAAATAGAGATTAACCCTTTACAACTCTCTCTCATTAAAAAAAACAATAACTTTTTAGAAATATGTAACATCTCAAAATTTTAAAAAGAAAAAAATAAGGATTAGCCCTTATCTTGTTATTATATGAATATGTTCACATGTTATTTAAAAATAAATAAAAGTAGGAATTAACTACTTTGTAACTTTCCTTATGAGCTCACATATGTTGTTTTATATATATAAAGCAATATAAATATATATATATATATATATATATATATATATAAAAAAAATAAAACTCTTCATAATTTAAAATTCGAGGAAAATCATGTGAATTGATATAATTTTAAATATTAAATGTTAATATTTTACAATGCAGTTTAACATAAAAATATTAATTTTATTAATCCAAAATTATAATTTTAATAAAAAATTTATAATCTAATTTCAAAATCCTAAAAAAATCAAATTCATAAAATATTTAAATATTTAAACACCTTCTTTTTAATTTAATATATAATTTATGATTTAAATATTTTAAAACTTTTTATTATGAAATTCTAACATTACATTAAATAAATATTGATTTCGCCGTTGCTGATAAGCATAGTTAATGTGCACTCAAACAAACTAAGACAAATAATAAAAGAAAAAACAAATTCTTACGATGCCAAATAAATATACTAGTAAGATTCGTTGCAATGAGTGTTAGTTTTGATGAATTTTGTAAACAAATCATTAATAATGATGAATTTTGATAATAATTGTTGTTGGAATTATAAATTATTGTTCTCATCGTGACAACGAATATGTATATATCTAAACATATATTGGCCGTCGCGGGGATAAATATTTTAGTGTGGATATTCGGTGAGCACGTGGCGGAAAATGATTGAATACTCTGGTGGGGACATTACCAGTTAGGGTACTGACGTGGATAAGGTCGGCTACTAGCTGCTCACTGGTCGGTCGGCGGCTCGTCCTTCATTGGCTCTAGGTTTTAACGTATCTCATTTTGTCGGAGCTTCATATATGCATTGCTCATGATTAAAATATCCATTGACTTGTCCTTTTGGAAATGATGAGCAAATACGTTTTAAAAAATAAAAAATAATTATTTAGTGTTGTTAATTATTTAATTAAAAAAATAGCTCCAAGGCTTCATTTTTGTAAGGGGAAAGGGAGGGACCAGAATTGTAAACGTTGATAGTGGTTGATATGGTCTTTTATCTTTTGTGTTTGGACTGTTTGGTCGATTGATGAAAAGTTGTGATGGGTTATTTTCTTTTAAAAAATGAAAAAAAACCACAATGATTATGTTATTCATAGGGTTTTTATCTCAAATATATTGATTTGGTGATAGTATTTTAGATACAATGTTGGAAACATGTATTCCTATAATCCATTGGTTAGATGAGTAAATTGTAGGACATTTTTTAGGTTGATTTGGTTGGTGCATTAATTTATTTTGCAATAAATTAATGATTTGGTTGGTGCATTATTCTTCTTCTTCTCTCTATCTCTCCCCTTCCTGCGCACCCAGCTGTAGGACTGATCTTCGCACCCAGCTGAAGATCTTACAATACATAAGGCTCTCTTACTCAACACTTCTCTCTTACCCGATATCACTCACTCAATCACACAATAACAATAGTAACAACACCGACAACTACTAGATCAAACCTTCTTTCCCTCATGTAGGTCCTTATTTATATATTACAATCACTCACCAACATCCTTAGGCCGAGACCTAGGTGTCAAAACCCTAGGTCAACTTGATCTGTGTTTTCAGGGCTTCGCCAACCTGGCTTTGCTCCCTTCTTGCGCAATGCTCCAAAGCATCTAATGGTGGATTTTTCTTCTTGCTGAGTTGTCCACGATCCTTCTTTCTTGCTGATCTGTCATCCTTGATCTCCTCGTCCAAGAAATTTATTTATCGGACTTCGCTCCTCCTTTTCTTCTCTTTGCTCACTTCGACCCAGTAACAATCACTGTGTCTTTTGCACAGTTTGCATTTTGTCTTTTCTTCCTTGTTCTTCGCTTATTTCCTTAACCAAGGGCCAATAGGCCCCCAACACTCACCAGTGACTTGTCTCGAGGCACTTCAGATCTGAACTTCCTGTTTTACTTCAACGTCGGGCTGCGCAGTGCAGCTTTTGCTTGCTTCTCTATGCCTCCTCTCCATCCCTTGTGAAAACTGTCTTTGCTGTGTCTGGTACCCAATTTCAACTTCACCTGGTACCTAGACCCTTTTCCTTATGATTTTACTTAGAGATACGAGGCAGTTGGTTGTCATAGTACAACTTTAGTCGGCTCCCATTCACTAATCCTTCCCTCCATTCTCCCTTCAAGGTTTTCAATTGCACAACTCCTCCTTTTGTAACATAAGAGACCTCATATGGCCCGAGCCAATGCGTTCTGAACTTCCCATGATGCTTGATGAACTTGTTGTCATATACCAGTACTAGATCACCTTGTCTAAAAGCCTTCTTCTTGATGAGTCTGTCATGGTAGGCCTTCTCTCTTTCCTTCTGTACTTGTTGATGAAATCCTACAACAAATTTGTCTTCTTCCAATTCGACCAACTCTGAAAGCCTCTCTTGGATAGTGCTAGTGTCATCCATATTTGTAAAGGCAACAATTCTTAATCTTGGTACCAAGAATTCCATTGGGACAACGACTTCGAGACCATAAACCAACTTGAAGGGGGTTTGCATTGTTAACTTCTTGCAAGTGGTTCTATAGGCCCAAAGTACTGCTGGTACTCTTAAATCCCAGTCATCCTTGCTCACACTGCAAATCTTCGTCAGCACTGTCTCCAAGATCTTATTGAATGCTTCCACTGTCCCATTTGCTTGTGGATGGTAAGATGTGCTCTTCTGATGGTGGACTGCAAATTCCTTAGTCAGGGCTTCAACTGTCTTATTTATGAAGTGTGTACCTTGATCACTCATAAGGATTTTTGGGCATCCAAACCTGGTTATGATGTCATCAAATATGAAGCGCACAACTGTAGTTGCACTACAGTCCTTGACTGCTCTTGCTTCGGCCCATCTGGTAAAGTACTCTATTGCTGTAATTATGTATCTTGCTCATGTGCGCTTTCCTGGTGGGTTTATAGGTCCCACAAAGTCAATGGCCCATTTCTCAAATGCTTGTAGGGTCAGATGTGGTGCTAATGGAATTTCGTCTCTTCTGGATGGTTTCCCAACTCTTTGGCATACATCACAGGCTCTGGAATAATCTTTAGCATCCCTGTGTAAAGTAGGCCACCAAAGGCCAGCTCTAAGAACCTTCTGCACAGTTTCTTTTCCTGTGTAATGTCCTCCTGCAATGCCTTCATGAGATTTTACGAGGATCAACGGTCGCTCTGCCTCCATAACACATCTTCTCAATATCTCATCATGTCCCATATTATATAGTTGTCCAATGATTAGTGAAAAGTCTGCAGCGCACACTACTAGTTGTTTCTTCTGAGGGATTGTGTACTCGCTAGGTGCCATTCATGTTGACAGGAACTGGACTATCTCTGTGAAGTGGTCATCAATATTTCTAATGGCCAATAGATGTGCATCTGACAATGCATCCTCCAAGCTAGTGGGCTCTTCTCCATGTTCCAACCTCGACAAGTGGTCAGGACCTTTGTTCATTTTGCCTGGTTTTACTATGATTTCAAAGTCATATTCTTGAAATAGCATAAGCCATCTGCATATTCTCCCCCCCAACACTAGCTTGTTGACTAGGTATTTCAGCGCGGAGTGATCAGTAAACATTTTAAAGTGTCCTCCCAACAAGTAGTGGTGAAATTTTTGCAACGCATACACCATGGCTAACCCTTCTCGCTCAGTGGTGGTGTAATTGATCTCAGCAGTTGATAGCTTCCTGCTAGCAAAGGCTAATGGATGGTCAATCTCTCCTACACCAGGTTGTGCTAACACTACTCCCAAGGCAATAGAAGACGCATCGACATGCACATGAAACTCCTTGCTCTAATTTGGAAAAACAAGAATAGGCACAGTAACCATTTTCTGTTTCAGTGTGTCGAATCTCTGTTGGCACTCTCCTGTCCAACTAAACCGACAGTCTTTCTTCAAAAGCTTCTCCATGGGTGCTTTCATCTGGGCATATCCTTTAATAAACTTCCTGTAATACCCAGTATGTCCCAGCGCAGTGCGCAGTTGTTTGACTGAAGTAAGAGGGGGTAGATCAACTATAATGGCAATTTTAGACGGATCGACCAAAAATCTTTGCTTGCATACAATATGATCTAACAGTACTCCAAATGGTCGGAAGAATATGCATTTCTTCATATTTAGGGCAATTTGACATTGTCTGCATTTATCCAACTTTAGCCTTAGACATTCAATATGATTTTTCAATAAACTAAAAATAGTCCAATCATCAAAATATGCTTCTAGAAATTTATGCAAAAACTCCTTGAATGCTTCAACCACCACTCTGGAAAAGATGGTTGGGGCATTCTTCAATCCAAATGGCATCATTGTATACTGATAGGACCCCCATTCTGTTGCAAATGTGGTCTTATGGCGATCTTCCTTGGAAATCCAGATCTGATGGTATCCTGAAAATCCGTTTGTAAAAGAATATACTTCTTGGCCTCCCAAATTATCTAGCACTTCGCCGGTGAATGGCGTAGGGAAGGGGTCATGTAAATAGGAATCATTCATCTCCCTGAGATCTACGCACATCCTGATCTCTCCTTTCTTCTTGTCTTGCACCATCATAGGGCCAATCCACTCTGACTCTTCCACAGGTTCTATAATCCCAACTTCCAACATTCTATCGAGCTCAATCTTTACTTTCTCTTTGTATTTAGGGTTCAATCTGTAGGGTCTCTGTTTGAATGGTCTTGCCTCTGGTTTCAAAGGGATCCTCATCTCTTCCATAGGCCCTTTAATGCCCTTCATATCAGTGAACTTTGTTGGAAACAAGTCCAGATATCTCTGCAGTAGTTCTGTGATCTTGTCAATGGTGGAAACATCCCAGTAATATCCAACATTAGCAAGCTTCGGTGTCTGTTCTGTCCCAATATTGAACTTTTTAATCTTGATTGGTTGTCCAATGAATGTAACTCAACTCCTGGTCCTTCCAAATCTCTTTGGCCTTCTGTTTCGACGATCTTCACCTTTCTTGGATCATCATCTTCATTGGCATCGATGTTGTAACAACCTTGCAGTTTTTGGAGAGGCGCAGTCCATTCATCCTCTTCTTGCTCCAAAGGGAGGTTAGATGCCTCCTCGAATACTTTCTATCTTACAATTTGCAATGCTTGATCTACTGAAGGATATTGACTTTCAAATAAGAAGGTGGTTACAAAATTTTGAGTCATACCTTCCTAGTCTGTAGTGATGAGGTGCAACTCTGCTTGAAGGTACCAGTTAATAGGTGTCGTGTCCAACGTGTTAATAAATTTGTGCAGCCACTGCTCTCGAGGAATTTTTCTCCAAGATTCTTCGCAACTTCGCACATGGTCCTTTGGGCAGCTTCAACCTATGTATCAAACTTCACAACCTCCTACTTGTGCTGAGAACCACGTTGTCATCAAGGTACAACATTGTACCTAGTTTGCAATGTTGTTTTTGTGTGTCCCCCAACATCATGTTGGGGTTTCTTTCAGGGACTCATCCATCGCCAACAATCTTTGTTGCATTGGTACATTTTCCTCAAAGTCCGACAAGAAGGTTTCTAAAGGATTTAGACCATCAAATGTGGGTAAGTTACTTACTGTTGTGTCGATCCAATGAACTTCTGTGGTTAATCTAGCACATATTCTTGTAGATACTTCGTACATATTATTCTTCCAGTTATCCAATGCTTCTTCTGAGTCTGATGAACATGCATTGTCACTTTTCCATCTTAGTTTTCCATCGGCCGTAGGATTAATGTAATCATGTTGTCTAGCTGTTAATTTGTATATGTTTTTCAGTTCATATGCGTGGTATTCTTCTCTGATAGGTTTTGTGTATCGTTGACCTTCATCTGGATCTAAAGGTGCAATGACCCTAAGGCCATCTCTTTCAAAAGTCATACGTCTTTTCTTTAAGTCAACCACAGTGGATTTATTGAAAGCCCAATCAATTCCTAACAGTGCAGGGTAAGGACAACTGTCATCAACTATCTCAATTACCTCGAAATCTGCAAACGTTCTTACTCCGTCAATGTCCATAGGGACATGCTCCAATCGTCCAAAGGGGTTGATATCTTGTTGATTAGCCATCCTGAGCCTAATAGGGGAATAGATCAACTTCAATTTTCCCATCAGTGCCCAAGTTTTCTTCTTCATGAGATTGACCTCCGACCCTAAGTCGAGGACCACATAGTCTATATCATATTCACCTATTTGAGCATTCAAGTGTAATTCCTTATTTTTCCTTCTCTTCTTAGCACTTTGGTGTACTGCCCTGTTCAGTAAGGGGTCTATCTTTCCTAGTTCATACTGTATGATTAAACTTTGTAGCTCTTGTACAACGCTCTCATCCTGAATCAACTTAATGCAAGTATATAGAAATTATGTGAGCTTGCTTACCTCTTTTCCTTCTCTTGGCAAAGCAGTCTGATCAAATACCTGAGGCATTCCATATTCTCTTATTTTTGTCTGTGTCTTTGATGAAGAGCCTTGATCTACTTTGAACTCTTTTCTTGCCTCCTCAAATATTTATCTTTCTTTCTTTGCATCAAAGGTTTGGGTCTTCTCTGTAGGTTTCCTGATTCCTGAGTCTTCTGTAGTCTTTCCCTGAATCAGTCTGTCTTCTCCTGTAACAACGCCTCCTCTAGTGATAACAACGACTCTAGGTTCTTCTCCATGAGGTTCAACATATATCAGTTTCACTTGCGGGTTCTTCTAAGGTCCTTGTCTTTCCTGAAGCTTAGCCAACAATGCTGGACATTCCTCGATAACATGCTCAAAGGAGTTGCAATAGCTGCAAGTGGTACAAGGGTTTTAACAGTCCCTTGCTAGGTGTCCTGGATGTGCGCAGCTATAATAGATTATCTATCCTTGACCTCTACCCATACCTCCTCCTCATCCTCTCCCTCTGAATCCACCGTGAGGATTGAAGTTTCCTCTCCCAGGGAAGTTATTCTGCATAGTGTTTCCTTCTTGTTGTACTTCACCTTGAATTTTGTATAGGTCTCTTGACCTTTCATGCATGAGATCGTAAGCCCTACAATCTCTATCATCATGTCCCACGTACTTACAGAATGTGCAATACAAGTTTGTAGGAGTCTGAACGTACTTTTGCATGTAATAGCACTCACGAGGGCGATGTCTATTTCGGCATACCTCGCACCAGGGTAAGGTGACTTGCTTCAAAGGGCTTAGAGCTCCAGAGGCTAAGTATTTATTGAATAGGGGAAAGTGTTCCTTGTCATGGCCTTCTGATTTGCATCTGACACACCAGATGTATTCTCTTTTATCTTTTCCCTTACCCTTTTTCATATTTTCGACCTGCAGAGACAAACTAGTTAGCTGACTCAAGATCTGGCTCATAACTAAACTGGATTCTCCCATAGGGGCTCATTCTAGCTTCATGAAGATCTCCAATGGCTCAGCCTACGAAGCGATCTTATGTTGCATCAGAGGAACTTTGATGTGTTGTAAGAGAGCAACGATGAACCATTCTTTGTTCTGTTCATCTGGGATCTGAAAAGTCAATCGACCTGTTAAAGTCTTGAATCTTTGATCGAATTCCCAAACAAGTTCGACTACCTTTTGCTTGATCTCTTTCATCTCTGTAATACATTGTGACTCTGATTTGGTTTTCTTGAGCTCTGCAATCAATGCATTCTTGATCTCATTCAACGGCTTAGGTTGTGCAAGTCCTTGGACAAGCTTCATGTACCATCTCAGTGTGTGGTCCCTTAGGGTAGTGCTAAACTGGGTTCTTTTAACACCCTCGTTGGTGACATTCTTAATATTTCATACAACTTCACATAGGAACTAGTGTTGATTAGGGTCTTCAGACCCATCTCCCCTAAAGATAGGGAGTCTCATCTCATCTTCCATTGAGCTTCCTAGGTTTCATGTCTGAGTATATGTTGAACTGCTAGTAATAGTACTTTGAGGACTCTGGTGACTCTGACTATTCTGATTGCTTAGTGTTGTTGAATCAACAAGAGGGACAATAGTACTTACTTCAATGGTTTGTGCAGTTTCTGAAGTCTCTGGCTCGTCCCGACGAAGTTCTTTAGCTTTCCCTTCCTCTGTCCCAGTAGGTTCTGAATGCTCCTCATCTATCAGATCTGCCTCTTCTCCACTATAGAATCCCTCGTCCCCGTAGTTCTGTTTGAATAATTTCGCAAGGTGAACTTATCTGAATGCTTTTCCACTACGCGTATGTCCAACCTCTATGTCGTTGTTGCTGTTTGAATCCCCGAACATTAGCTTTTTCAAATTCGACCAATTTATTGTATCTTCAAGATGTTCTTCTCATGCAATAGCATATTGATTCTCAACTTTAGAAAGTGTACAAATTTCCCTTTGGGTCTCTTGAAGAAATATCTCTCGGCTTGGTTGTATGACTCTACTCTGTCAACAACAAACTCTGTGATGTACCCTCCAATGGTGCTGTCAAACCAGTGATATACTGCTCATGATACTGCATTATCAACTCTCTTGACCTTTTTTATCAGCAATGACATCCAAACTACAGGAGGTCTAGGTTTGATCTCAAACTGGGTATCTGCTAACCTAGCTAACCACTCATATAGCTCCTGATGGATTCCTCTGAAGAAAATCTCATGTATATTAGTAAATATATATCTCTCCAAACAATCCTCTATACTAAGATTAGGGTTCTTGTTCTAGGCTTCAGTGAAGTCCTTCTCTTGATCCTCTATCCACTTCTGAATCTCTGTCTTTGATGGGAACCACCTTGACATTCCCTCAACAAGATTCCTGTTCCAGAAACGCAACCATTTGTTGGCACAGGGGCAGACCCAGGGTTTAGCTCCAAGAGTGCACCAACAAGCCCTAACTACTGGCCCTTTCGGCTACACCTGCGAAGTAGATGCAGTCTCACCCAAAGCAGCTATGGGGGGGTTGCAGGAAAGAGATGTCTACAACCAAGGGAACGAACAAGTGGATCCAACACTAGAACAATACAACACGCATATATCACTTATCAACTTAGATCTATTCCACACATCTTATCAGATCTACCACCGTAATGCAATAACAGTGTATCAAATGACAAGAATAGAGCATCAATCACACATAACACAAAATATACGTGGTTCACCCTCTCTCTAGGGCTACGCCCACAAAACTATGCTTTATAATGTATTAAAATGAAGCATACAGTTCTTGTCTACACTGTTAGCTAGCAAATCTTCTTTCTTCTTCTCTCTATCTCTTCCCTTCCTGTGCACCCAACTGTAGGACTAATCTTTGAACCCAGCTGAAGATCTTACAATACATAAGGCTCTCTTACTCAACACTTCTCTCTTACTCGATATCACTCACTCAATCACACAATAACAATATTAACAACAACGACAACCACTAGATCAAACCTTATTTCCCTCATGTAGGTCCTTATTTATATATTACAATCACTCATCGACATCCTTAGTCCGAGACCTAGGTGTCAAAACCCTAGATACCAAAACCCTAGGTGTCTAAAACCCTAGGTCAACTTGACCCGCGTTTTCAGGGCTTCACCAGCCTGGATTTCCTTCCTTCTCGCACGGTGCTCCAAAGCATCTAATAGTGGATTTTTCTTCTTGCTAAGTTGTCCATGATCCTTCTTTCTTGCTGATTTGTCATCCTCAATCTCCTCATCCAACGACTTTCTTTCTCGGACTTTGCTCCACCTTTTATGCTCTTTGCTCACTTCAAACTAGTAATAGTCACTGTGTCTTCTGCGCAGTTCGCATTTTGCCTTTTCTTCCTTGTTCTGCACTTATTTCCTTAACCAAGGGACAACAAACCCACAATTACAAAGAATTACAGAAAAACGTGCTGAACTAAAAACTGTTAAGAGGAGCCAGTTTGAATAGGTGGGTGGCCAACAATATCCACCTGGATCAAGTGTAGGCCTCCTGCGTTTTCCTACCAGGGCATGCCACTAGTATACTCAAGTCCATCATTATCTCTAGATGATCAAGACATAACATAGGGTTCCAGTTGTTACACGTCAATATTACTCAATTGGATAAGTGTCGCATGTTCCTCTCAACTGTCGTAAGTGTCACATGTTCCTTACAACTTTCGCAAGTGTCGCAAGTTGTTCACAAGTGTCGCAAATGTTGTTCAAGCATACTGCCATAATGAAGACACTAAGGAGGCACTTAAGACATCTCATACACTTGATTTGGAAGAGGGAAAATGATCAACTGAAGTCAAGGGACTCTTATCACCTAAAAAGAGCCCTTAAAACAGGGTTTTGAAGGAGAACGCTCCCCTATGGCATCCTTAGGAGCATTGACGCTCCCCCACAAGCTACTGGGGAGTGTTATAACAACAAACCACTTCTCTGGGAGAGCGTTTCCCATCCTTAGAGCGCTGGCGCTCCCCTTGAGCCTCCTAGGGAGCATTATAGCGCCCTGATGCCCCTTTTGAGGGAGCGCTATCTAATTTGAGGCAGTGGTTGGCCCGTTGAGGAGAATAAGGGGAGGATCTCTCAAGTTTAGAAGTTTGTTGCATTCAAATTCTTGGTTCCATCAAGAGATCCATGATCTAAGGAGGGGGTTCCTCAAATTATTCTAAAGATAACTCAAGCGGTTAAGCTCCTCTTAACCTATATAAGCAGGCTCTATGATGGTGAAAAGGGGGGAAGAATTGCTAGCATGAAACCTATGATCTCATAGGAAACACACAGTCAGCTGAAGGAGAGTGATCAGTGAAGCTGCTATCATCCAGGTTGTGGATCTTTCGAGCAAGGGTTAGACGAAGGGGACTTGATGAAGCTACCGCATTCACATATACGATTGTAAGTACTGTTGTCGTTATTCTCATTAATATGACACGCTTGGCCTGTTTCTTTCTAGTTTGTGTCTGATCTTACATGAACTTATCATTGATAGATAGATCTATTTTCAAGCTAATATCAATAGAGTAGGAAGTGGTCATACTTTGTTTGTCTACAGGACTCAGCGAGGAGAAAGAGTTCGGAGCTCGATTTGGAGTGTGCAGGGACAAACATCGATTAAAAGGTACCTCTTTCATCCTTCCTTCTCATGTATTAGTTTGTGTAGATCTGAAAGGAAGTCAGTGTCCACGTTAATCACTTTCTGTCTTAGAGTTAGGGTCTATCTCTTTGAGGCGATCTACCTGTCCACAGGGAGATTTTCCTACAACATAAACTGGCGACTCCACTGGGGAGTCCTCAAATCGAAACTTCTTGTTTTGATTTCTCCTCATAGACCTTGTCTTACCCCTTGATTGTTTCAGACCTGGTTCAATCCTCTTTTGATTGATTTCATGAGTTGATTGACTCCCTACCCCATCACACTCAGCCTAATTGTCGAGACTAAACTGCAATTTTTGGATTTTTGATACTTTTAGGAGCTTTTTGAACCTGGCACCCCTGTCCCTGTGTTAACAGAGCGCCAGCACTCCCTGAGTTCCTTGAATAGAGTGCTATAACACTCCTTGTCCTTGAAAACAGAGCGCTAGGCCTCCTTTGGCCCATAAACCTTCCAGAATTTCCTTTTTCAAGGTTTTATCTCTGTGTTTCTCTTGCTGGGTCACCTTGTGAGTCAATGCTTCTTCCTTTCCAGCTTTGACATCTGTCTTTTTGAAGAACGAACATCTTGCTATTTGTATTTTGTAGCCTTCTTCACTATTGTTGTTGAGTTTTTCTGTCATTTTGAGCTTGAAACCCATGCATTGCCTTTCTCTCTTTTTAACTGAGTGAATAACTCTGGTGAGGGTCATGAAAGGCCTACAGATCTCTTCATTTTGATTTTAGTTAAGATCATTATTCTTCGACATTCCTTTTGGTGTGAAGCTCTTGGTTTTTCTTTGATTGTTTCTTTTCTTTCACTTCTTGTTTTGATTACGACGAGAGGTTGTATTGTTTGTATGATTCTTGCTTGTGTTGGTCTGATTTTCATTCATCCAAGAAGATAATTAGCAAAGACAAGCATTGTTTTGAATTAATCATTATTCATATGAAAACAATAAAAATCATCTTCATGATTGATTTTTCATATTAGAAGATATCTCAAAAGTTTTAGCATCACATCAGGATTTGATTGAAGAAAATTTGTTTGAGGACATTCCCTATTAGTGATTGTTAGTGAAAAGAACTCTCTCTCTCCCCCTTAGATAGATGTTCATCGAAAAGAAATGAATGCTTATCATCTTTGATACATTTTTGGGACTGAGTCATAATTCCATTCGTTTCACTTCCATGCACCCCTTTTGAGTAAAGAACAACTATAAAATGAACACTAATTAAAAATTATCTAGAAATTTTTCTTTTTCAGGATCCTCCACCAACAGTAGACTAGGATTAGTACTTTGGATTAGGCTGTGAGCATAACTCTCCAAAGTTTCCAAAACAAACATTAGCATCCTGAGTTAGGGAGAGTCAAATCCAATTATCGTATAAGTCTGCCTGGGATCCCCCTCTCACATAGGGGTTACGCACGAGGTCACATTCGGGTGAGTTAGGGAGATTATCCCTTCATGGTTTAACTGATTGTGGTGGTCAGATCGTATTATGGGGATCGCTTGAAGGTAAATCCACAATTACTACGTGGAAGCCTTTTAGTTGATTTCAGGCTCGATACCCTACCCGTACGTTCAGATCGGACTGTCGACTGTTCTCGCCCAGGGGCTAACTGCGAATTGGTAACCTTAGTGGCCATAATCTTTAGGGTCTTACACAAGGTGACAGTGAAGGGAAGTCTCACTGTACCTGGAGCAGACATTGGTCAAACTCACTCGGGCTCCTTGGAGGGTAAATCCACAATTATTGCGTGGAAGCTTGCACCAAGGCATAAGTCCGTTAAGTAGGTCGCCATTGTAACTGTTCCACCCTACCCCCGCCCCTTCTAGACTTGATCATGCGACGTTGGATTTCATCACCAACTAGTACAGTCACCAAGAGAAGGTCTTGTTTGCTTGGTTGTGATTCTTATATTCTATTAGCGTATGTTGTTTCTTTTCGGTAGTTGGCCATAGATCTCTTTCGCTGACTCTTTTTTACCAACATTGACCCTCCACGCCATTCGCGGAGGCTATAGGGACTTCCTCCAAAAAATATGGAAGGAAACACCCCTTTACCCCCTCATTCTATGGAGGAATCTCCTCAACAGAGCGAGGTTCAAAACACTACAACTCCACAGGAAGAAGTTCCCACTCCTTTGGAAAATTTTCGAATTGTTTCAGAGTCTTTGGAAGCTTTCTGCATTCCGGAGGGATATGAACGACGTGTCCTCCAACTGAATCCTGCTAGTGAATTTGTCATCGTCAATCCTTCTGACATCCCGACTGGGTCTCATCAAAACCCTTTAGCTGATGACCCTTTTTGGACCGTAGACATTGTTCGAAGTCCACCACACATGGCACGAGATCTTTATGGAATAGGGATGGGTGCTGACGCACCTATTTCTTACACGGTACCCCTAAACCATTTTACCGGTACCACCATTTTCACGGCTACACCGCCCATTGGTCCGAGCACATCGTCCATTG
This sequence comes from Picea mariana, assembly GCA_032191745.1. Lineage (NCBI taxonomy): Eukaryota > Viridiplantae > Streptophyta > Pinopsida > Pinales > Pinaceae > Picea > Picea mariana. Next base: position 168,936 of record JASDQU010736514.1, read on the forward strand.
GCCCAAGGTCTACTCTTCCCCTCCAGATGGCCCATTCTACAATAGTCCCTCACATTCCGACTATTCCCGCTGGTAACGCGGTGGTTAATCAAGCTGCGATTGGCACACCTGTAACACCAAGACCTACATCATCACTCCCCTTTGGGTACAGAGCACTGAATGCTTTCACTGCCACTACTACCCAAGCCACTACTACCCAAGTCATGCCAGGAGGGTCCATACCTATCCAACAACCCAGAGGGACCGGTCTTGGTGGTCCTAATCCGCTCAGCAGCACCGGTCAGTCATTTACGTCTGGTTCTCAAATTTTGGGAACTCTCCCTCAAGTTGGGGGGCATCCTCCCACCGGAGGACAAAATCCATTTGGGGGGCACCCTCATGCTGGGGGGCAGCCTCAATCCGGAGTCTACCATCAACCGCATGGACAAAATGTGTCTACCACACCTAATTCGTGGAACGTCCCTTTTCCAGGAAACCCATAGTTCTCGGTGGGACACAACCCTCAAACTCCGCAACAACCTCCTTATGGACAAACCCCAAATCCAACTTATAATCCTCAAAACCCATCCAGTTATCCTCCGCTCACACATACTTCTCAAAACATCTCAAATCCTACATACCTTGGTCACCAACCTCATACAAGAGGGCCCACTAGTTATAATTATCCACATAACCCAATGATTGGCCCTACTGGTGTCCCCATGCCACACCAGCATTACCCATAGGTTAACCAACAAATACCTTTTCTAGCTACCCTGGATCTTCCAGACTTGTCTCGGTTAACGAAAGATCCTATTTATCATTCTTCGGTTTGGCCAACTATTCCAACTAAAATTTCTTCTGATATCCCAAAATTCGACGCAAAGTCCGGAGAAGACCCAAACAACCACGTAATGACTTTCCATTTGTGGTGTTCATCCAACTCCCTCATGGATGATTCTATACGTTTGCATATTTTCCAACGAACGCTTACGGGTTCCGTGGCGAAATGGTATATTGAACTACCACGCGCATCTTTTCACGATTTCAACTCCCTCGCCATGTCCTTCCTCACACACTTCCAACTACCCATTCGATACGAGACGGGTACTGAACTATTAACCTCCCTTCATCAGACAACCTCCGTACATATCTCCAATCATATTCATGAATGGAGATGACGACGAAGGCTAATAAAAGCGGTCATTCCTGACCAATTATTAGCGGAATGGTTCACCAAATCACTGTTACCCCAGATCGCTCGGGATGTTGCCATGGGTGGTGTAGTCACCGAGGAAGAAGCTATTGCCCAGGCTCAGTATTTAGACTTAGTCTATTCACAGTCCGGTACTCTGTACGAGTTGATACCGAATGCTACCGATGCCACTAACGATCCATCCAAACCATCGTCTGCTTCTCACGCGGATGGAGTTATTGGCTTCGTCAAAACCCAATCTACTACCTAGTCGACTGGAACGATTCAGTGGCCCGCTTCGACGGCTGCTCCCAGACCGAATGCACCCTCTTCTACCCCCCCTCAAACTCAGGTCTCTGAGGTGAATGCGATCCAATCAACCCCTTCACAACAACCTGGGGTCAAGAAGAAAGAGAGAAATAAACCAAAGAAAAACAATAACAACAAACAACCAAAAAATCAACCGCAAACCCTTGCTGCCAGAAAACAACCACACTGAAAACCGAAATTTCCATGTCTTATTTGTGGTGACAATCACTACACCCGAGACTGTCCACATCGCGATGAAGTGGCCAAGCGTTTCAAGGGAAATTCACAACTCGCTGTGCTTACTCATCCTTTTCCACAACAACAATCTTTGGTTGCTCAAACCCCCACCGCAGGGGGCAGTCCCAACCAACCCCATGATGAAGCCTCGACAAGTGCCCACATTTACATGTTTAATGGGGTTAATCTGACCACTCGCTCCATGACATATGACACGCCAGTTAAACCTGATAAGCCGAAGACTACTAATGGTCCCATACCAAACCCGTTACCATCTTCCGTTAGTCCTCCATCTGCTAGCCCTCCACTCGGGCCACTTCAAATTGAGAAACCTTCATTGACTCCATCTTACACCCTCCTAAGAGCACCATCCGGAAATCTACCTTCAATCCTAATTCACGGGCTACCCAAAACTACAACATTGTAGAAGATTTGGCCCAAGCACCGTGTGCTATGTCCGCCTTGGAAGTTCTACAACACTGTCCCAGCCAATGTAGAATGCTCTTAGCTGCTATCGGCGCTTTCGATCCCGAGTCATCAAATAACCTCACATTTAATTTGGATGATCATCAACCGCGACTCTCCCACCAGTTAGCTTTTCAAATCGATGTTGTTGTTCACAATCAACAAATCCACCAAACTATCTTAGATGAGGGAGCCTCCACTTGTGTCATGTCCTTAGCTTGTTGAAAAGGCTTAAAATCTCCTGCCCTTAACAAATCCCCTACGATGTTACGCGCTTTCAATGGACGAGGTTTTCATCCTCACGGATTATTACAATCCTTAGCCATTCAATTGGGCGGAAAAACTATTACCGTTGATGTCGAAGTGGGCGATGCCCCCCTCGATTACAACCTACTACTTGGAAGAAGTTGGTTCTACGCTATGACTTCCATCGCCTCATCGGTGTTTCGATGTGTACAATTCACCCATCAAGGCAAAATTGTCACTGTCGATCAGCTTGATTTCTGTACACCCGACGCTCGCATCCCTTCCACCAACAACATTCCCTTTTTGGGAGACCACCCAGTTATGTATGAAAGCGTTGGTGTTGGCTTATTGAAAGATTCTAGCCTTATGGGTACTTTCCCTACACCACTTCCACCTACCGCACATCATATTTCTGCCGTCAATATGATCTCGACTATGCCTTATCAATCCTTCGAATCATCTGATCCTTGGATTGTACCTAGTCCTCTAGAATTCGATGTGCTCGGTGACACTATGCCACTTAGCCCAGCCGAGGCCGCATATGTAGCTATTCAATCTGCCTCTCCCTCTTCGAACAATTCACATTTATTGGCACCTGATGCCTACTCGATGCCCTCATGGTTGGATTCTCTGTCATCTGCCGTCGATTACATTTCCCAAAATTTTCTTTCTGACGAATCTATTATGGAAATACTTAGCATCGACGATCTACCTTGGGATGATAACCATCATTGATCCTCTTTTCTTCCGCCTTTGGAAGAAATTCACCAAGACATATGCTCTGTCTTCCCTCCCGATGTTACCGATGCTCCACAATCTCCCATCCTCACACAAGATACTCTCTCTAAGGGGAATAGGGATAACATCTCTACTATGATCGTTGTTGATATTTCGATCAAAGAAGGTGTCGTGGAAAACATTAACCTTGGTGCTAATTGCACACCCGAGGAAGTGGTCTCTTCCACCGCTTTGTTTAAATAATTCTGCGATATCTTCACTTGGAGCTACGAGGAAATGCCAAGGATCGATCCTTCAATCGTCGTGCACGAAATCAAGACTTACCCTGACGCGAAACCTGTTCGACAAAAGCTTCGCCCGGTTCATCCAAAGAAAATCGTAGCTATAAAGACGGAAGTTGAAAAACTTCTAAAATCTGGCTTTATCTATCCCGTCCCTTTGACAGAATGGGTCTCCAACCTTGTTCTGGTTGCCAAAAAACAAGGGACCATCCATGTTTGTGTTTACTATTGAGATCTCAACAAAGCTTGTCCCAAGGACAACTAACCTACGTCCTTCATCAACCAAATCATCGATAACTTCACTGGGAGCATAATCTTCTCTTTCATGGATGGCTTTTCTGGGTATAACCAGATCGAAATCTTACCTGTTGATCAACATAAGACAACCTTTATCTGCCCATGGGGAACCTTCACCTATTGAAAGCTACCTTTTGGCCTTAAAAATGCTGGTGCTACTTTTCAGCGGGCCATGTTGTACGCTTTCCATGGCATCAAGCATATCGCAGAGCCTTACCTCGATGATTTACACACCCACTCATCAAATCGATCCGATCACATTGATCATTTACAGGCGATTTTTCTTCGATGTTGGTTCTACCGTATTCGTTTGAACCCACATAAGTGCATTTTTGCTGTCGAATCCGATCGACTCCTCGGTTTCATTGTCTCTAAAGACGGGATCAAGGTGGATCCCTTATAGATTAAGGCCATTCTAGCCTTACCCCCACCTACCAATTTAACCCAACTACAAAGTTTGCAAGGCAAAGCAAACTTCCTTCGCCGTTTCATCTGCAACTATGCTGAGATCACTAAAAGATTTATGCGGTTACTGCAAAAGAACACCCCTTTCATCTGGGATGACACCACCCAATGGTCATTCAATGCTCTCAAGCATGCTTTGACCCACACACCTTTGTTACATCCCCCGAAGTATACAAAGGATTACATCCTTTACTTGGCCGCCTCCACTTCCACTATTGCAATGGTGTTAGTTCAGGAGGACCCCAACGGAAAAGAACATGTGATTTATTACCTGAGCAAGAGTCTATCCGGACCCGAACTCCGATATTCGCATGTCGAGAAACTAGCTCTGGCAGCCGTCATCGCTGTCCAGAGATTCTGCCATTACATCTTATTACGCACCACCACGGTGATCGCGGACTCCAACCCCATGTACCACGTCTTGACACGTCAAGTACTTGGGGGAAAATATTCTAAATGGATCGTTATTCTTCAGAAATTTGATCTTGAGTTTACTAAGGCCAAAGCCAAAAAGTCCCTGGTGTTTGCAGAGCTTATCTGTGCTCTCCCTCGTGCCGATGAAGACATTGAACCTAGAGATTTTCTAGAGATTTTCTCCCCGATGAATCTCTCTTCCTCATCAGCACCTCCGATCCTTGGTACAGAGACATTCTCCTCTACCTTCAAACCCAACGTTTTCAGCCCAACATTTCTTGCGATGAGCGTCGACGCATTCGTTAGCACTCTCGTCATTATCTCATCATCGACGACGCCTTGTATCGCCGTGGTATTGACACCATCCTTCGATGCTGTCTGATTCATGAGGAGGCTGAACACGTTTTGAACGATTGTCACCTTGGTGCCTGTGGTGGTCACCTTTCTGGACTAGCCACGGTTCAAAAAATCCTACATGCTAGCTACTTTTGGCCCTTGATTTTCAAAGATTGTATCAAGGCCGTCAAAAAATGCCCACCCTGCCAAATCTTTAATAAGAAGGCACGCACCCACTCTACTGCGCTGCACCCCATTATCTCCATCGGCCCCTTTGCCAAATGGGGTATCGATTTCATGCAGTGTAAGCCTACCTCAGCCGAGGGGCACGGTTATATAATCATCGCCGTCGACTACTTCACCAAATGGGCTGAGGCTATGCCTACCTTCCTGAACGATGGTCGTACTGCAGCTCTGTTCCTTTTCAGCCACATCATAACTCGTTTTGGTGTACCACGTGCCATTGTCACCGATCATGGTGCACACTTAAAGAACCAGATGATGAGCGAGTTACATGTCAAATTGGGTTTTCACCATGAAAACTCATCCCCTTACTATCCGCAGGCCAACAGAGAAGTTGAGGCCATCAACAAAGTCCTAAAAACCATGATTCAATGCATGGTAGGGGAAAACAAGACATCATGGCACTTACAACTTTTCTCTTCTCTCTGGGCTTATCACACTTCTGTGAAAACCTCAACTGGATTCACTCCTTTCTAGTTGGTATATGGCATTGAAGCCGTTCTACCAATCGAGTGTGAGATTCCATCACTCAAGCTTAAAGTAGAACTCCTGCCCCATACTTCTGCTGAAGAAGAACGATTCTTGTACCTATCCAAACTGGACGAAACACGTCGTGATGCTGCTCTCGTTAATGAGGCATATCAAAAACGAATTAAGAGTCAATACGACAAATCCGTCCACCCTCGGACTTTTGCAGAAGGAGACTTAGTCCTCGTTTATGACCAAGCTCACGATAAATTGGGGATAGGAAAGTTAGAACCTCTGTGGCACGGTCCTTACATCGTGAAGCATGTTCTACACAGAGGCACCTACGAATTAGTAGATCATGATGGAATTTCCTTGGGAGAGCCCCGAAACGGGCTTTACCCTAAAAAGTACTATGCTTAAATTACCTAGCATCTTCACTTTGTACATTATTGTATTTTAGTTTGGTGTGTCTATTTCTTTCGCATGCTTGAGTCTTTACCGTTGCCACTCATGACTGTGGTTGTGTTTTCATGCGTAGATGACGTCTTCCTTTCCTATCTTTTTCGGGTTCGCGGATGGCGCTAGTCGACATACCCGGAACATTGCTTCGGGAGCATGGGTTATTTACCAATTTGACAAGGTGGTGAGTTCAGGAGGTATCTGCTTAGGACCAGCAACCAACAACATGGTAGAATATCATGCTGTCATCAAACTGTTGACCCAAGCCTCCTCCCTAGGTATCTATCGTATCATTGTTTACTTAGACTCCCAACTCGTGGTCTATCAACTCAACCGTATTTACGCTATTCGTAGTCTTATCCTGCTACGTCTCCACCTGCAAGTTCGCCGTCTTGAATGAATGTTCGATTACATTGAATATAGACACATTCCAAGAGAACTTAATAGTGTTTCGGATTCGTTAGCTAATTACATCATGGATTGGTATCTTGCCCACATATAAGATTTAAGGAAAGCAAAATTGTACATCACATGTAAATTAAAACACATCATAGACATCATCATGTACAAATCATTTGGCACTGTAAAAAATTCAAGAACTGTGTGTATGTATATATATATATATATATATATATGGTGTGACGGAAATGTTTTGATTACATCAAAAAAGTATGTAGAAGAGAAAAATGTCGGGTCTTTAAACCCTTACAACATTGCCTGACAAGGCATACAAAAATATGATCACCAGAGAGACTCTAATCTTCCTGCACTACATTGTGCTGCGAGTAACATATCACCGCGTGCACTATGTGCCTCAGTAGAGAATTGATATTCTCTGGTACTCCCACAAATTAAGGCCTCGATGTTTTCTTCTTTCCTTGAAAGTGCATTTTGTTTCCCTTTTTGTATATAATTTCAAACTCATAACCTAGCATCTTTGTAACCCATTTTTGTTGCTGGTCTGAAAAAAGTCTTTCTTCCAAGAAGTATTTTAGACTATTATAATTTTTTTTGACATTGAAGTGTCTTCCTATTAGGTAAATGTGTCATTTCTTATTCGCATGTAACATGGCCAATTTTTCTTTCTCATAAATGGGTTCAAGTAAGTTCCTTCCTTTAAATTGGTAGCTTTCAAAAGCTAATGGATATCTTTCTTGCATTAAAATTGCACAAATTCCCTATCCTAAAGCATCGCACTCTACAATAAATGTTTTTGAGAAATGAGATGTGGTTAGAAATCCTACACATAACCTCCTTAAAATTTTCAAAAGATTAGGTTGATTCTCAAGTTCAGGAAAACACATCATTTTCAATAATCTTATTATAAGTTCAAACATATTTTTTTTTGTCAAACTTGTAATAATGGCATGTGAATCCTAAAATTCTTCAAAGTTTTGAGAATTGGCCATTCGACCATCCCTTTAAATTTGTTAGTACTGAAAAATGTTTTTTACAATATTTTTAGAATTATATTCCTATTTTGTAATTGGTCTAAATTATTGATTAAAAAATTTAGATGTTCTGCAATGAATTGTTAGAATTAAAATATTCCCTTGCCAGTTGTTCTTAGCTGCTAAGGAGGTTGATGGTTCCCATGTCCTTGAAGCATTTAGTGGATTCCAGGTGTCGTCTTTATCCCTACTAATTCCCTACTAATTTTATGCTCATCTTCATCACTTTCAAATTTAGCAGCCTCCACCAAAACCCCCTTCTTGTCTGCTAGTACTTGCTCTCGCGTCTTGACGCCCACAAATGGGTCACTTCTACTAACCCTAGTTTGCTCCTCCATTGGATTACTATAAGGGACCAAAGATTCCACTAGCACTTGGGTTCTGTTAGTGGACGGAAAATGACACTTCTCACCTTATGACTCGACCTCTGGACATCTCCCCATAGTCTTCCTGGTGGATTCCCAGTCATCGACCTGGTTGGCACGAGAGGGAGGAGCGATGACCCGAATCTACAATTGGGTTAAGCTCAGGTGCAAGGGGAGTGAATTTCCTTCTGTCATTGAGCTTCCTATCCCAAATACCTTCTATTGATACACCCGGAGTTCGATCCTCGGATGGTTGGGTGCATTTCTTTCGGGTAACGAGAAAATGGTGGTGGCCAGAAGGGGACGGATTGATCCCCATGGCCAACATATTGGCCCCAAAAAATCTCTGAAATGATGAAAGTTTGGTTCTTCTTATTCCTCTGTGTGTTAACATTGGCTATCACGACTACTGCTTCTTCCATGCTTGTTAATCAATGCCAACTTCATTTTTTTCTCCATGCATATTTGTTGTGATCCCGAACTGAATAAGAAGAGAACTCAAACTCACTACACCCTTGGAAGTTATAACCAAAGGTCCCTTAATCACCAAAAAATTTAGTGGTCTAATCGATGGTCCTTTGCTAAACTTTTTCCATCCTTGGACCTGGTTGCAGCCCTCCAGAGGTGATAAAATTTTACTTCCAGTGATAACCTGCATTTTTTTTATCCGTTCATCTTCTTCTTCTTTCATATCATGCAACTTCATAGGAGAATATCTCCACCAAATTTAGAGGAAAAACGATCATAAAAATTGCAGAGAGTGTTAAAATTAAGGTTGGCCTTGACTGAGATAGAGCTTACACAAAAGAAATTAAATAAAATCTTTCACAACCATACAAACCCAGATCTAGAAAAAAATAAATTTCTTGCAATGTTGAATGGAATCTACGTTTGTTAGTATTTTCTAGTATGATAATCTTTCCATTTAATGATACTCCATGTACAACTTTCATTATCAACAAAACTCAGGTTTTACATGGTATACATTATGAAAGATATCACAAAGATATCAAGGTGAGAAATATGCTTGCACTAATCCAGGAGAGAAGAATGTGAAAAAACTTAGAAGAGAATAGTTACAAATAAATAAAAGAAACAACAAACCATTAAAAGATTCATCAAAACTCCGGATCTATCATGCACAAGTACCTGTCTGATGCTACTAAAACATCAACACTTCCTCTTAGCGAGGAAGGTACTTCTTCCACCTAGAGGTGGCTCTGTGTTCGCTATCAGAGATGCTACCATGGATACTCTCCATTCCGCATGATTGGCTACTCTCTTTGAAACGAAAGATATCCTTTCCATCTCGCTCGAACACTGATTTGAAGACTTTTATTTGATCATGCTTCTAGAAGCTCCTTGCTTCTGATAATCCTGCATGGTGATCTCGTACCATGACTCTTTCTTGATAGACTTAGAAGGATGCTCCTTCCCACCTGAACTTGAACCCTGACTCCCTTTGAGGTGTTCAACCTTTGCAGCTACCTTCTTCTTGTTCTTTGTCACTCTGCTACTTTCCATTGCTCACGTAGGCTAGCCCTTTATCCTGTACAAGTTGCTCTCTCTAACTCCAAGAATAGTTGTCTTGTCTGAGCTATATCCTCTAGGCTTGATCAACACCTGTCCATCCTGGAACACTACGTCAAATCCCTTCTTCTCAATCAATGAGACTGAGAGCACACTCCTCCTAAGTTCTATCACCCATAGCACATCCATCACTCTCAACATGCCTCCTGACTCCATTTAGAATGGAACTATCCTAAATCCATTTATTGCATGCTTGGTTCCCATACCAAGTTCTACATGCACGTCTAAGTTTGAATCTGTGAAGCTCTCGAACAACTCACATGCTCCTATCATTTGACATGTGGCTCCACTATATAGTAGCCACACACTAGCTAATATGGTGTCTCATGCAATATGGGAAAAAAATAAGAGTTTCTGCTCAAACTTTCTGGAAAAATCATTCGCTTGAACTTTGTCGACGCAACTACCTCTGGTTGCCTCTAGTTTCTTCCCTTATTCCTCTTCAGACACCATGAAGCATAGTGTTCCTTCTTATGATAGTGAAAACACTTGGCATTACTTAGGTCCTTCCCTATGTTAGCTTGTGAAGATGAATCTCCACCTGTGTTCATCCTAAACTTCCCCTTTCCCCTCTTTTCCTGACTGGCAAGTGCATGGTTCTCCACATCACCATCCTCCTGTGGGCCTCCTAAAGCCTCTAGATGGGTCTCCTCCTAGATGCAATCATCCCACAATCACCTGAAGCCTAGAAGATACTCTCGAGCACAAATGTCTTCGATGAATGAAGTCCAAGGCTTAGTGAAACCATTCAAGGCCACCCTCACTAACTCCACATCTGTCACTCTCTCATTGACTTCCCTCGACTGACCATGAACCTGAGTGAGCCTAGTGAGATAATTGGTCACTAAATCAGTCTTGGACATCTTGGTGTTCCTGATTCGGTCCCTCAAACCATATTTTGGTTCTCATTATTACTCTGAAACATATTTGTCAGAGTTGAGAACATCAAATTGGCTGACTTTTTCTTAGATAGGTGAGGTATCACCCTCACTAAATATAACATCATCCAAATTGCCTTGGCCTCCCTTGCCTCATGCTTGGCCATCTCTGCAGGATCTGTCGACATGATCATTGTGGTCTCTGCATGACTCCACAGTCCTTTCTCCCTAAGGAGAAACATGATCTGCGCTTTCCACGAAAGAAATTTAGAGGCACCCTCCAACTGGTCCTCGTATATCAACCTAGTGGCTGCCATATCCAAGATTTGATCTAAAAAACACTGAAAAATGTGCCTAGTCCCTTAGGTACGAAAAACAAAAAAATATGTATCATTGCTCGAGACCCACTGCACGCTACCCAAACCTACTTCTTGTTTCCGACTTCCCAGACCTACTATCTTCTTCTTGGACCCATTTATCACTGCCCATAACCTTGCACAAAGCTGCCCGAGTTTTCTTCTAGGCATTGCCTAAAATTTTTTGGGCTTACCTGCTGGTCGGTTGACTGGCTAGCTGGTGACCCTACTAGACTTGCCGATGAATGCCTCCCTATGCCCAACTAGTGGCTAGATGCTCTGGCCATCAACAAATCTGTCTACTCAAATTTCCTCAGCCGACATATCAACAGGTATTCTGCTCGCACCTTCCTCCACCACCTTTCGGATCCATACCCGTTAGCTAGATATTGTGGTCATTAATCCCACAACCATTTCTCTTTTTAGGTTTCTACTTCTGCAACACCACACATGTCCTCCCAACTTCAACTGCTTCACAAATCCTTCGACCCAACTCACTTCCAACGACCCAATCCACCTTCTGCAACAATGATCTCAACACCCACGTGGACACATCTTCTTTGTAGACCGTGTGGTCATACGACATACAACAACTGTTGTCCATACGATGATTGTATGATGACTGTATGTTGTACAACTTCATTTTCCTTCTTTATTTTATTTTATTTTTAAATTATGGGTTTAATTTTACCTGCAGAGAAAATCAATTTTTTTTTTATGCACTACAAATTCAAGTTTTGTGCAAACTAGCTTCTCTTCAAAGACCAAGCTCTGATACCATGTTAATTTTCATAACCCATCATTAATAAATAATTATGAACAAAACCAATTTATTGAATAACAACACAACTAGGTTATTTAATGAAACATTACAGTCGAAGAAAAAAAAACGAAACAAAAGACATCGCACACAAATTTCTAGGTAAATTACCCCTGGAAAAACCCCAAAGGGAAAACCATTTGTGTGAAATTTATTATTATTAATCTGGGATCCCTTCCTGGGATAATTTCCCACCTGAGGAATACAAAACAACAGAAGACCAAGCCCTACAAACCTCAAGATCAGTCGTTCAATCTTGTTAGTTGACTGCTATCTCCCTTGTTGCCCCTTTTGTCCTATCATCGATGATCCAGATTTATGAGCGGAATGAAATGAATAACAGACTGAATACAATAACATAGAGATACAAAGAACAATAACAGATATACAGTGAAAAATAACTTTTTTTGAATACATAAATAGGCTGAAACGGTAAAACTGTAGAACTGAAAACAACTTGCTCAAATGGTGGTAGCTATCTCTGAGAAGAGATGTGGCTGCTACGTACATCTGTATGAGAAGAATGATTATAATGAGGCTCCAGAGACCTTTTTAACATTACTCATTAATGCCAAAATCCTAGAAATCCAAAAACCTAACCCTAGGAGATGAAACGCCAAAAGTTATGTGGGCCCCGATGGGTAAGTTGGTACCTTAACTTCCCGGGGTCGTAACTTTTGTATACGACCTCCGTTTTAGGCGTGTGATAGCCCATTGGAAAGGTATTTTCAAGAACTACACATTATGTTTTCAAACTCTAACTTTATCTATATTTTTATTGTGGAAATCCAAAAAAACATTGTTTAGGGCCCCAAAACGACCCTGGAAGTACAAAAAGATGTACTGACATGAAAAATTCCAAAATAAGCCAGTTGGATTAGGTGGGCACCCACCAATATCCACCTGGAATATGTGTAGGGATTTAGACAACCCCATAAGTGTAGAAAACATAATTACTAAGAATTATAGAAGAATGTGTTGAACTAAAAACTGTCAAGAGGAGTCAGTTGGAATAGGTGGGTGGCCACCAATATCCACCTGGATCAGTCCTCCCCCATTAGGAAGAAATGGTCTCCATTATGTTGAGTGCCCTCATTGGGTGAGGAAACTTATGCTGAATTTGGCTCTGGGTGAGCCACTTGCCTTGATGCAGGAGCTTCCCTACCTTGACAACTCGATAAAACTGGATCCTCTGTTGGCGAGTGCCCTTGACTCGTGTGTCCACTATCTTATCAGTGGATACATGTTCCATGTAGTCAGGGTTGAGCTTTGTTGATGTCAACTATTCTGTGATCTCTGAGGTGTCCAATAATGGTGGAAATTATGGCCAGAGGAGGTACACATTGAACAGTAGGTGAAATCCAAGGAAGGGGGGAGTGTTGAGCACATAAGCATTGTCACCCAAAACCTTGGTGATAGTGTAAGGTCCATAGAAAAGTAGAAAAAACTTCTAGTGGGGCCCTGCAAGGCGTTATTTTTGCAAATGTAAGTAGACCTTGTCTCCTACCTGAAACTTGTGTGGTACCCGGTGTTGATCATGGCGCTACTTGTACTTAGCATTGGATTTCTACAAAATCTCATGGACATGTTGGCGGATGTGTTGAATCACTCAATGAATCTGGTGGCTTTGTCGGCCTCAAACTGAACATGGGAATAATCTGTCTGTGTGGTTACAAGAGGTAGTGCAACATCAATGGGACCCAAGGGTTGGAATACCAACCTCACCTGAAAGGGGATATGGTTGGTGGAGCTATGGAGAGCCTTGTTGTAGCTATGTTGAACATAGGGAAAAATCCCATCTCATGTATGTGGATGCTTAGAGTTATACATGCACATGATGTGCACAATCATCTGATTGACGACCTCTATTTTCCCATCGGTTTGTGGGTGGAAGGTAGTGGATTTAGTGACCTTGGTATCCAACAGTGACCATAGAATCGACCAAAATGTGTTGAGGAACATGTTGTCCCGATTGGAGATGATGGTATGTGGTATCCCAAAATGGACCCACACTCATTCGAAGAAGAGCTTGGCAGTATCTGCTTCTATGATGCTCTTCTTGCAGGCTGTGAGAATGGCCATCCTCAAAAACCGATCAAAGACCACAACTATGCAATCATTAGCTTTCTTGGTGGATAGAAGACCAAACATGTAATCCATCGAGATGGATTCCCAAGGCCTCTCGGGAGTAGGAAGAGGGGTGTATAAGCCTTGATTCTTGATGGCTAGCTTGGCAATGGCACAAGGAATGCAAGATCTGATATACTTGCTGACGTCCTATTGAAGTTTTGGCCAATAAAAATGTTTTTGTATGATGGCCATAATTTTCTCCATGCCAAAATGTCCTGCCATCCAACTATAGTGAGCCTCCCAAATTATCTTTGCATGCTCGCTTGCAGGAACACAAAGATGGCCCAGATGGCATAACAATCCATCATGAATGTGGAAATCATTGATATTCACACCTGTACCCAAGAGTTGATAGGTGGTGGCAAAGTCATGATCTCGTTGATAAAATTGGGGCCACTTAGAGGCCTCATGCCTATAGGAATGGAGCACAGTGGTGAGTGAAGCCATAGGAGGTCGAATGAGGCAGTCAGTGACATGATTTGTGCTCTTTGTCTTATAATTGATGTTGAGATGGACCTGTTGCAGGTATGTGGACTATTTTTTATGGCGGTCATTCTACAACTTCCCTTATGTCTATATGAACTGCAGAGGCTTGTGATAGGTGTGGATGATTGTATCCTTTCCCAGAATGTAATGTGTCCATTGACGACGAGATTGCACAATGGAATACATTTCTTTGTCATAGGTGGGGTATTTTTGGATGGTATCTGAGAGTGACTCACTATGGTATGCTATTGGATGATCGTGATGAGTGAGAACTGTGCCTACAACATAGTCGGATGCATCAGTCTCAATCTCGAATGGTTGTTGTAGATAGAATGAGGAGATTACTGGAGTTGAGCACAAGCGATGCTTCAGATCATTAAATGCTCATTGTTGTTCGTTCCCCCATGTGAAATTTTCCCTTCCACTTCCCTTGGTCACTTGGTTGAGGTCCCATGCAATATGGGAGAATCCCAACACGAATTGTTGGTATAAGTTGGAAAGTCCCAAGCAGCTCCGAAGCTCAGTTAGTGTGGTTGGGGCTAGCTAGTCACAGATGACTTGGATCTTAGTTAGATCCACATGTACCCCGTTCTAATCAACAATGTATCCCAAGTATTGGAACTTTTTCATGCCAAAGGAGAATTTTTCCAAGTTAGCATATATCTTGTGTTGTTGCAGAGTGCTCAAGACCTGTTGAAGATGTTGCATGTGATCCTCCCAAGTTCTGTTTAAGATGAGGATTTCATCCATATATACCACCATAAAAGAGTTGGTGAAAGGTCTCAATACATCATCCATCAACCTCATGAAAGTGGTTGGTGCATTTGTTAAGCCAAAGGGCATGACCAACCATTCGAAGAGACCTTCTTTAGATTTGAAGGTTGTCTTCCATACATGAGTTGGTTCAATGGGAATTTGGTGGTAGACATAATTTAGGTCAATATTGTTGAATAACTTTACCCCCTTGAGTTGGTTAAGAAGGCCATCAATCCAGGGAATTGGGTACCGATTCCTGACTGCAATTTTATTTAATGCTCTGTAATAAATGCATAGCCACCAAGTCCTGTAGGGATTCCACTGTTAATATTATTGTAGCTACGGGAGGTATTTACCTCCACATGTGAACCTGAAGAGAATAGAAGACTCCAGGAAGCAAGTGAAACCCTAATGAGTTGGCTAATAACCCTAGAAGACTTGTCGACTCAAGAAGATAATTTATATTAGGTTATTAGCCTCCAAGAGAAGAAGTCAACCAGAAATAATAATAATATACTGAACAGACACATATCCAGAAGGAGAAGTCGGCCCCAACAAAACTGGAAAAACCACTATAAATACAGGGAGCTAGTTCTCATTTGACAGTATCTTAGAATTGCAGTTTCCCAGTTGGTGCGCACTGTAGTTGCAGTCTGGTGCGCAGGTTTGGAGGAGGGTTGCAGGTGCAGCAACAACTAGTTTCAGTATTGGCTTGAATATCTCTTGGCTAGGGTTTGGAACATCTAATCAGCTTTTTGTGATGCGCTATCCTTGGGGATTGATGCGCTACTCTTTGTTTGGCTATCTAGCCTAGGGTTTGCTTCTGGAGGAATTCTCAGTCAAGATTAAGGTGCTCGGAGGGAGGCTTTGGCCTATGGTTGGGTGACGAAGGTATCGTCAATGGTAAAATGAGCACACCATATTCTATATTCTAACAGGTTATGGGCCCACACCCCTTCAGTCAGCCTAAAACACTGGAAGGAAACATAACCACTAGACATTGAACTCGTTGAGGAACTGCCGCTAGGGTTACTAGCAGGAGTAGCTTCCAAAAGCACTGCAGCTAGGGTTACCAGAAGAAGAAGTTGTAAAAACCCTAAACCTCTTGTAGAGGCACCTTAAGTGACGAGATTGACCTAATCTCTGGATAGATCAGTGCACCCTAGCCCAACGCATCTCCTGGTACTCTCAGAAGGCCAAGACGTGAAGTTTGGATTTCTGGTCAAATCTAGTGTTTTGACCAAGTCAAGCAATCCATGATGAACTCTATGAAGTTTGAGAAAAATTTAGATGGAGCTTCTAACTTCAGAGCGTGGAAGACAAGGATTGACCTCATCCTTGCCAAGAATAAAGCACTGGATATCGTGAAAGGAAAGATCGTGAAGCCAGAGTTTGAAGAAAGAGAAGAGAAGGAACCACAAAATGTTGCAGCTATGGAGAAGTTCAAAGACGTTGACATCAATTCCATGAGCATCATAGTGGATTCCATAAAGGACCACTTGATACCCTACATCTCCCATCTTGACTCATCGAAGAAGATGTACGATGCCCTAACAAATCTCTTCTCAGTCAAAAACAATGGACAAGTTATGAGTCTGAAGAATGAGCTCCGTAACATGAAGATGAATGAAGACGACAGCATAACATCATACTTTGTAAGGATCTCCCAGTTAAGAGATCAACTACAAGCTATTGAAGAGATCACTTTAGAAAATGAATTGGTGAACATAGTACTCAATGGTCTTCCCAAGACATGGGATGCATTTTCCGCAAGCATGAACACAAGGAAGGAGTACCTGACATTTGAAGAACATTAGACTTGCTGTGATCAAGAAGAATCAAGGATCAATGCAAAATAAAAACCTCAAAAGAAGTACGATGATCAAGCCTTCACAGCAAGATTCAAGAACTTTAGGGACAAAAGAAAGTTCGATTCAAGTAGGAAGCCAA
>JASDQU010736514.1:192418-246294 GCA_032191745.1 Picea mariana
TATATATATGATGTCGATTATGCATGATAGATCTAGAGATATCTCTAGACACAATTTTTGCTATTCCTTTTGGTGTCGACGTAGAAAATAATGGATCTATCCACATAGGAATATAATTTTCGGTGATTGCTAATGCCACAATATGATACAATCTTATATATAGCAATAATTGCTTTAGGCAATCGCTAATGCCGCTTTGGTCCTTTCTATAATTTGAAATATTTTTTAACTGAATGTCACATCGCACTATCCTATTCTTTTTGTTATCTCTGGTCATAGTTTCTGCTAATTCAAGAACTTGGGAAAGCTCCATAAAACCCTAAAAACCCAACAAGATTCAAGAATCTATAAATCCTTGAAACCCTAATTCAAAAAACACCTTGATTGATGAATCTTTATTTCTCCATTAAATACGAAGTTAGTATAGACGCAACAATATAATAGTTAGTTTAAAATGTTAAATAATGGATGACTCCATATAGGAATATATGCATGATCGATCTAGAGTTATCTCTAGCGACACTTTCTGATATTTCCTTTGACATTGATGTAGAAAATAATGGATCTATCCACGTAGGAATATAATTTTAGGTAATCGCTAATGCCAAAATATGGTACAATCTTATATATAACAATAATTATTTTAGGTGACACTCAGTTAAACACATATTTCAAATTATTGTGGCAATAAAAATTTCAAATTAATTGTGAGGACCATATTGTGGCATTAACAATCATCTAAAACTACATTAATATGCAGATAGATCTATTATTTTCTACGTCAACACCAAAAGGAATAGAAGAAATTGTGTGGAGAGATAACTCCAGATCTATCGTGCATAATCAACATCAAATATATATGTCTTCGACATTTGTCTATGTGTAGATCTAATTTCTTTAGGCTACAAATTCCATAATAAAACCCTAAAATCCCTTATTCAAGAACTCAGGAAAGCTCCATAAGACCATAAAAACCCAAGAAAATTTAGGAAACAATAAATCCTCCAAACCCTAATTCATAAAGTACCTTTATTGACGAATCATTGTTTCTCCATTAAATATGAAGTCAATATCGACTCAACAATATAATAGTTAGTTTAAAATGTTAAATAATGGATGACTTCGTATAGGAATATAAGTTTAGACCATCTTCCTAGATCGCCAATGCCATTCAAGGTGCATTGATGTAGAAAATAATGGATCTATCCGTATTTGAATATAATTTTAGGCAATCGCTAATTCCACAATAGTGCACATCATCCTTGGGTGCACTTGTACACAATATATACATAAAAAATATTGATAATACTGAAAAACCAAAAAGAAATTACAATAGATAAGTCTTATAATTTCAAAATTTAACTATTATGTTTATTATTTTTACAAATTGCAGCTCACTTAAACCTTTCCATGAGTCTTTCCCATATCTTAGAGAGCACAACTAACACAATGACATTGTTCACATTTCATAATATTTTTAATTAAACACAATGATATACATATACTTTTCTTTGTTTTCAAACTTTACATTAGAGATGACATTGTTTTTTTATTTACTCAATATTATATATATTTTTAGAAAGGGACATGTGTCAACTCCAAGTTGAGCACAAAAGAAATTACACATCTCCCCCATATTGGGCTATAGAAAACGCCTCTCGGTTGCAACAACAACTTTTCGCTAGGAAAACCCTTCTAGGAGAAAAACCCACACTTTAAAGCATGCTCAATGTATTATTGAACAACTAAATGATTACAATACATTACAGAGTCTCCATGGTCTCAACAAAAGTGTTTAGTAGTGAGTTTCTTGTTGCTTGGCTTTGTAGACCAAATAAGGCTTACACTATCCACTCTCCATGACTACACTAACCATCGAGGCCTATATAAGCCACTAAGCCAATTCTTAAGGCCTATACCATGAGACATCTTACAATGAAGTATCCCAAGCCGTAAATAAGCTTCATCATATGAAATACCATGTGTTACCCAATACCACGGGCTCATAAACCATGAACAATAAATCCATCACTAATTATATAAAAGTTATCCTAACTACTTTGAGACCAAGTCAAAATTAACCCAACATAACATCCAACAATGCAAAATATAAGATAAATAGTTTCCTATTAAAAGAGGTGTAAGGAACAAAACCTTTTTGTATAAGCTAAATAGTTTCCTATTAGGAGAGGTGTAAGGAACAAAACCTTTTTTTAACACACTTGTGCATTATAAATAAAATGGAGAATTTGAAACACATATCATCATTAATTAATTTTTATAGAAGACATTGCATGTGGCAATGTCGTCTATGAACTTTGGATGCTTCTATATTTTCACTTCTTAAAAATGAGTTAAAAGAAAGATGTATTATCTATATTTTTAAATTTGATCAATTTTGATAATTTAAAAAATGATATTTCATTTTATTTGCATCTCATCTTTTTCTTTATATTTAAGATAAGGTTTTTATTAATATTATTTCGAGTTTTAATTTAGAAAAGTATGATTTAATGATAAATAACAAGTGATTAGATTTGTATTAATACGAAGAATTCAATGGTTAATATTATTTTGAGTTTTAATTTAAAAAAGTTAATATTAATTTGAGTTTTAATTTAGAAAAGTATGATTTAATAATAAATAACAAGGTGATTAGACTTGTTTTAATATGAAGAATTCAAACCCATTGGAGTGGGTGCAGATAAGACCAAATAGGGTAATTTTAACAGCATAGAAATACCTTTCAAGTAAAGACAAAAAAGAGAATTATAAATTATTACAAACAATGTTTTTAATAAAAGATATTATTTTGTTTTCGTTCATAGTCTCGCAATTTGTTTCTATAGGAAAAGAATTAACTACCATCAATCATTTTGTTTAGTCTCTAATCTCTTTTTCTTCAATTTGTTTTTGATGAGAAGAATTAACTTATCATCAGTCATTTTGTTTAGTCCCTTTTTCTTGGAATTTGTTTTAGAATTAATTACCATTATTAAAAAGGAAGATTCAGTTAGTATGTGACAATTTGGATTCCTTTTATATTTTTGATTATTTTGTCAGTCTATTTTCCATCATATATTTTAACACTATGGATTATGCAAATTCTTATTCAAACTAAATTTTATATTTAAATATTCAACTTATTCTATTCAAATGAATTTTTGAAATATGTGTTCAGCTGAATAAGACATGCAGAAGTTTCAAATGATACAAATTGAATTCATATGTACTAATGATTAATAACCAAGTTTAAGGTTTAAACATTAAGATATATTAATGTGTTTGAATTCCGTTTCTTATTTAAAAAGAGATAGTTACAATGTAACTAGTCCTTTTTTAATATAGATATTTTTTATATGGATGTTTTATTTATTTATTTGAAATATTAAATTTTACTAGTTAAATTATTAAATAATTTTATTTTAAATTTTAAATTTTATAATATTTTGCATATTAATATAATAAAATATTATTAATAATTAGATGTATGATAAGTTTACATATTTAAATTATAAAAATAAAATTGAAATATTATTTTTTAAACTATAAGAATAATATTGTAATTTTCAATTTTTAAAATATTAATAATTGAATAAATAAAATAATATATAGTTTTTAGTGTGGGAGTTCATGTTTTCTTTTTAAATTTTAGATAAAAAATAAAGTTAAACTACACAATCAATAAATCAAAAACTATAAAAAAATATAAGAGTAGTATTGAGGTTAGAACTTGTTATATCAAATTAATATAAAAATTAATATAAAAGTTCATTACAAATTAATATAAAAATATTAGCTTTAAGGCTTAAACATGTAACATTTGTTATGATTTTTTAAGTTGATGATATTGTTTTGATGGCAATGAGTCTCYATGATTTTGACAAGAAGAATYARCAACTTGGAGGAAGTGCCTTCATATAAATATCTAAGCATCAATATTCATCACAAGCTCAATTGGAATTATAACATTGGGAAAATGATAAATGGAGCATGGAAAAATTCTTATGGGCTTGAAAAAAATTGTAAATCAGTGAATCTTTGGGTATGGGATAAGAAAAAACTCCTCTTTGAGACTCTCGTTACTCTTGTAATTTTATATGGATGCAAAGTTTGGGGATGCAATATCTCTCCAGAGTTGTGGAGAAATATAGAGCAAATCCAAAAGAATTTTATAATGTATAATCTCAAAATTAAAGGAAATACACCATATCCTATCCTTGTCACAAAAACAAGCATTTTCCCCATTGAGAGAACAACTATGAMCAGATACCTAATGTATAAGAAAAATTTAAACAACATGGAAGACAAGACKCTTCCTAAAATGCCAAAACCAACTTCCGCTCAAGCAGGGATGACACAAGGATGCATAAAACGATTGGTGAATACAAGAAGAGATCATATTACATACCAAGAGTATTATTAAAAATATTTTACATCAAAATTTAAGAAGAAAATGTGGTGAGATAAAGAGTTAGAGGGAAAAAGAAAATTAAGATACTATAAGGAGGCAATCAACCATAATGTAGAAGATCAAAATTATCTCTCTATTTTGTCAAAGTGCAAAGAAGAAAATAAGCATTGTTAAAATAAGAACTAATTCTCTTGAACTCCATAGTGAAATTTGACGTTGGTCAATTCCTAAAACACCTCACCTTTGTGACACTAAGAGGGTTGAAGATGAAAATCACTTTCTGTTAGAAATCTTGGGGTATACTTAGATTAGATGTCAATTTCAAAAGATTTGTGCTACAACCTTCATGACCTTTTAGTTAAACAAAACTATGGTGATCGAAATAAAATCATCATCATCATGTAACATCTCAAAAAAAAAAATTAGGGATTAACCCTTTGCAACTCTCTCTTGTTTGTATATGAATATGTTCACATGTTATTTAAAAAAAATAAAGATAGGAATTAACTACTTTATAACTTTCCTTATGAACTTACATATATATATGAGTTTAATACAGTCTGAGTGGGCCTAATGGTTAAGAACATGTATTTCTTCTTAAGAGGTCACAAGTTCAAATCCAGAGGGGGGTAGGGTGTGTATACCTCTGTAGACTTTACCAATCAAATCGATGGATGAAGGGGGGTCCCTTGTCCCACAAACAAGAGGATCTCATACATCAATTTGATGTGGTGTGGCTTGGCCGTGACCTTAAAAATAAATTATTACTAATAAACATAGTTAATGTGCACTAAACAAACTAAGACAAATAATAATAAAAAAAAACAAATTCTTACAATGCCAAATAAATATACTAGTAAGATTCGTTGAAATGAATGTTAGTTTTGATGAATTTTGTAAACAAATCATTAATAATCATGAATTTTGATGATAATTGTTGTTGGAATTATAAATTATTGTCCTCATCGTGACAACACATATGTTCCGCCCCACATATATATATATCTAAACGTATATTGGCCGTCGCGGGGATAAATATTTTAGTGTCGATATTCGGTGGGCACGTGGTGGAAAATGATTGAATACTCTGGTGGGGACATTACCAGTTGGGATACTGACGTGGATAAGGTCGGCTACTAACTGCTCAATGGTCGGTCGGCGGCTCGTCCTTTCATTGGCCCTAGGTTTTAGCGTATCTCATTTTGTCGGAGCTTCATATATGCATTGCTCATGATTAAAAATATTCACTGACTTGTCCTTTTGGAAATGATGAGCAAATACGTTTTAAAAAATAAAAAATAATTATTTAGTTGTTGTTAATTATTTAATTATAAAAATTGTTCCAAGGTTTCATTTTTGTAATGGGAAAGGGAGGGACCATACTTGTAAACGTTGATAGTGGTTCAGATGGTCTTTTATCTTTTGTGTTTTGGACGGTTTAAAGCTGTCCATTCATTTTGAAAAAAAATCAAAAATTACAAAATGGTTGAAATTTTCTTTTGGAATATGACCCCCTAAAAAAGCAAAGGTCCACATTAAACACCAACCATCTTGGCATTTGAGAGTGAGTTTTTAAACACAGCTCAATTTAATCAATTTAAACCTTTCTAAACGTTTTCAAGTGGTTAGTTCTATTGATGTCAGGTTGTGATGGGTTATTTTCTTTTAAAAAATGAAAAAAACCACAATGATTATGTTATTCATAGGGTTTTTATCTCAAATATATTGATTTGGTGATAGTATTTTAGATACAATGTTGGAAACATGTATTCCTATAACTCATTGGTTAGATGAGTAAATTGTAGGTCTTTTTTGAGGTTGATTTGGTTAGTGCATTAATTTATTTTGCGATGAATTAATGTAACATTAATTTATATTTCTAAGTTTCTTAGATTTAAGTACAAAAATTCTATGTTTTTCTTGTCATACTTGTATATTATAAAAAAATTATTATTGTTTTAGAAATGTTTTATATTCTTGTTTTAGATTTTTGATCAATATAACCATTAACCGCTATAACTTATAAAGACAAGAAAAAATCCTATAATTAAGATCGTCTCGACAAAGTAAAGAACTTGTAATACTTATAATTCTTATAGATCATATAATTCTTGACTCTAAAATCTATAACCCATAATAGTTCCTAACTCTTAATCCGTCACCATTGTATCCCCTAATATAACTCACAATCTCTTTATAATTCCTTTAATACCTATAAAATCTAATTTTTATAACTTTTACCTTTAATTAATAACAACGTAGATGGTTGTGAAAAATGATTGTTATCTTTTCCATCCAAATTCAATTCTTATAATAACATAAATACAAGCTCATAATGAGTAAATTCTCATAATAACATGAATAAAAACTCATAATAAATATCAATTATAATCACAACCCCTTAAACCCTTACAATATTTAATATTAATATTCCTTAATCTTTATAAAACATAATTCCTAAATCAACATTTTCATTTTGAATGCACATATTCTCAAAATGAATTATTCTTTTCAATATTAAAAATCATATATTACTTATATTATTACTATTAAAAACTTATGTATCTTGATAATACAAATACAAATGAAATTCTTTTAATTAATACTTAAAATATAATTAATTAATACTTAAATAATTGATGGAATGACATTCTTTTAATCAATATATAAATAATTTGATAAGAGCTTCATGGTTTTTTTTGTCTATATCTTTCCACCCTATCATTAAGTAGAACAACGCCAATAAAATGTATATAATATTTAGTATCAAGCGAAAGTCTTATATTTATTTCTAAGAAAGTCCCACAATTCTATGTTTGATGACTATAATACATACATTGTATAATCTTCATTTACAAATAGAAAAATAAATTCTAATCATTGAAATTAATTATTAATTAAGGTGGGGATTGATGAGAAAATAAATAGATTTTGATATTTTTAAACATGCATATTTTAATTGCAATTTCACTTTCTTAAAATATGATCAATTTATGGAGAACTAACCGTCGTTATATCTTCATATTTTTACATCAAATTTTAACCATGATTAATTGAAAGAGTGGTATGAATGCTCATACAAGATAACCCTTAATTTTTATTTTACTTTCATAAAATATTACTATTGCGATGATTTTTATCAAAATTATAACATCATATAAAAAAAGTCTCACAAAATTAACATTTTTTAAAAATCCGTATGCACATTCTATTTTATTATTATTGTTTTAAATGGGAACTTGAAATCTTCGTCACACATATTTTTACAAAACAATTAATAATAAAAGAACATATTATCAAAAATTATAAAAATTTATGAATTAATTGGTTATCATGTACGACACATGTGAAATATTTTTTCAGATATGATTCATATGTGAAATATATTTGTATGTTTGATCCACATTATTTTGAGAATGAAATGAAGGAAGCGATATAACAATGAAATATATAGAGATATTACAATAAACACAGAGACATAATAATACACATTTTTTTATTAATGAGAGAAATGTACAAAAATTGTAAAATTACAGAGTGAATGACTCACTAGAATGGTGACAACTTATCTTTGAGAAGAGATGTGATGGCTACGCTCATTCACAAGAAGATGACGATGTTTACAATGAGGCCTTTTTAACATAAATAAAATCCAAAACCCTAGCTCCGGAAGATGAAACGCCAAAAGGTTTGTGGGCCCTGATGGGGGTAGTTGATACGTCAACTTCCCAAGGGCATAACTTTTGCATACAATCTCTATTTGGGGTGCACGATATCTCGTTGGAAAGGTATATATGAGGATTACATATTTTCCATTACACTTTCACTAAGGCCTATAGTGTGACTGTGGTGGGCCCAAAAAACGCTGTTTAGGGCCTCAAAACGACCTCGTAAGTTTAGGACCCAAAAAGCTGTAGAAAAACTGCCAAGGTGGAAACCCTTGTTTGAGCTAGTGGAATAGGTGGGTGGCCACCGATTTTCGTCTAGATCATTCTTCCCCCCTTAGGAAGCAATGATCTCCATTGCGTCAAGTCCCCGAGGAAGCTTTTGCTGAATCTAGACCTTGGTGAGTTGCTTGCCTTGTTGAAGAAGTTGTCCTACTTATCTTGTTGAACGCTGTTATGAACCTGTTGCTAGAGGAGCTGGATTCGTTTAACCAATATAGCTACATGATCTTCCTGAGTGTGGGAGGACTCTATCGGTGAAGATGCATGATGAAGAAGATGAAGATATTTATTATAACTTGGTTTGACTGAACAATGTGGAGGCACCCCCGTAAGTGAAATAGGAATATCTTGGTGCTCTTCTACAATATTGTTGATTTGCTTCTACTAGATATAAGGGTCTTGGGCCGAGGTTGCAGTGGTTGCAGTGTCCTTCTCTTATGACCAGATTGTGAAGAGGATAAACTTCGTGGTATGAGAGATTACTTTGCAGCACTGTTTTGATGGGACAATAGTCGAAACTACCTCTGGTATCCTCTAGAGATGACCCCCCAGAGTAACAATGATGCTACGAGGTCGAGACTCATAAACAAAATTATGCTTCCACATATATGGCTGGCATAACAGAAAATCACAAACTTCTAGTGGGGAAACATCACACAGTACCTCATCCTTGAAGGGCTTGATGCCACATGATAACAATGTTGCCTGACACAAAGATCTTGTCCCTGGTGAAACCATCCAATGTTGTATGGATATGAATGTGGTTTTGTCGGAAAATCCAACTGCTTGATGACCTATACTAAGATGAGGTTCTTCTGGCTTCCACTATCAACAATAAAATGCAGTGGGGTCCCCTTCACCCACATCTGTGAATGGAAAAGGCGCTCCCCCTCCTTAGGATCCTTTGGTTCTTCTGGTTGGATTATTGCGGTCGCAACAATAACAGTGGGTTTTGCATCAATTATCTGTCTCATTTTATTATTTTTTGAATAAGAGTTCGATTCGGGGCTCAATTTTGTTTCTTTGACCTCAACTACCAATGTCTCTTTCGAGAAACAGTAATTGGTGTTGTGCCAAGGGATTTTGTGGAAGACACACCACTTCTCAGTGTCCTTCTGTCTTCCCATTTCTCTTCTTTTCCTATAGCTTGGATTGGTTTTCTTGAGGTTGAATATTCTATGAGTTAGGGATGCCTTTACCATACTTTGGTTTTTGCATATTTGCAGACCTAAATTCTCGCTTGTTCTGGTGCTTAAATTTCTGCTCAATTTTGAAAACATATTGATAAGCTTCTCCTAGTGATGAGATGTCCAGAAAATCCATTTCGATTTGGATGTACCTTTGTAGAGCCCAGTGGAATTTTAGTTGCTCAACCCCAAATATTCTAGACTCCTCTGTGGAATTTTTCTCCCAGTAAGTTTCCCACCAATGTTTTACATGGGGGAAAGCCTTAAGGAGCGCAAAGGTGATCTTTTCTCTGTTGGAAAAATTGTGAACAAAGAAATAACCTTCTAGAAAATTAACCATTTTTCCAAAGCCTCCGCATCGATTTAACCTTAAAATATGGGAATATAAAAACTAACTTGTACTTTGAATGGGGTAGTGTCTCCAAAGTGACTGCTTGACGAATATGCACATATTATTGTCGGCAATTGTTGAAGGATTTGGGAAAAATTCTCCAACATCTCGTTCCTCTATTGCGCAAGGGATTCCACGAGAAAAACGTTGATGGGATCTTATGCTCCCTCGTCTCTCTTATCTTCTGCCATGGGAGGCCGCTTAGGTTAGAGAGATAAGTTGTCCTCAAGAGAAACTAGCTTGAGACCCAACTCTCTATACTGTGGCTTGGTTGGGGACATGCACTAAGAAACAAAAAGGAGTAGCCTGCTCTGATACCAATGAACTGGATTATTTAGAGAATGAAATGAAGGTGTATATATAACAATGAAATATATAGAGATATTGCAATAAACGCAAGGATACATTAATGCACAATTTTTATTAATGAGAGAAATGTACAAAAAATGTAAAATTACAGAGGAAATGACTCGCTAGAATGGTGACAACTTATCTATGAGAAGAGATGTGATGTCTATGCTCATTTGCAAGAAGATGTGATGTCTACAATGAGGCTCTAGAGGCCTTTTTAACATAAAGAAAATCCAAAACCCTAACCCCGGAAGATGAAACGCCAAAAGGTTTGCGGGCCCTAATGGGGGTATTTGATACGTCAACTTCCCAAGGGCGTAACTTTTGCATACGATCTTTGTTTGGGGTGCACTATAGCTTGTTGGAAAGGTATATCCGAGAAATATACATTTTTCTTTCACACTTTGGATTAATTCCATAATGTGACTGTGGAGGGCCCAAAAAACGTTGTTTAGGGCCTCAAAATGGCCCCAGAAGTTTAGGAACCGAAAAAATGTAGAAAAACTACCAAGGTGAAAACCCATGTTTTAAGCCAGTGGAATAAGTAAATGGCCACAAATTTCCTCCTAGATCAATGCTAAACTATTTTTTTTTTTTATATCATAAATAATTGATTTAATAGAGTATGATTTTTCGCAATAACATTTTTTACAAAACATAATAAATATGTTTCACATAGGATTCTCATTAAACGAATGAGTTTTTTCTAAAAAAAAAAAAAAACATGTTAGGAAACTTGTTTCCATGTAGAATATTTTGTATGAAAACTTTAAGGTGAAAATGTTAAGAGATCTATATTATTTCAAGTAATCAATATCCCAAAAACACACTAATTTGAATTTTTTTTGCTAATTTTACTTTAGCAATTAACAAAGTAAATAGTTCCAAAGTACCCTACAAACACTCCCATCCTTATCCACATGGATGTAGAATGAAACGATCATCAAGCTACGATATGGATTTGATTTTTAATATTGTTATTGTTTATTTTGTTTTGAGCCAATGACTTAACAATACAAATGCCATGAACTATTGGTTCTTATTATTACCATTAGTATTCAAGTTGTGTTCATATTAAGTGGTTTTCTAATTCATAAGTTTGATTTTAATTACACATATAATGTTAATTCATAGTAAATAATTGTGAGATTGTATATATTAATTGTCAATTAAAATGTAGATTGAATAAGCCTAATGCTATTTGCACGTGATTATTGTAAAATGTAAAAAAAAAAAAAAAAAGTCCATATAAAATTTAAAGTTTAAAAACAACTCATTATAAAGGTTAGAAAATAATTATAAAGTTCATATTTAAATTATAAAAAAATAATTTCATATATATAAAATTAAATATAGTAAAATTCAAAGCACTAGACTATAAAAAACACTGCAAATCTAAATCATGTGACACCACTAGCCTTGTGACCATCACCACCACCACCCTCACCTACTTCAAACCCCCATCACCCCTATGACACTTTTCACCACCATTGTCACCTACACTACGCCCCCATCACCCCTGTGACCATTACCACCACCACCATTATTTGTACTAGCCTCCCCATCACTTGTAGGAGAGTTGAAAAAGATATGAACCATTAAAATAATGTTTAGTGTCATGTATTGCAACTAAAATTTACAATAAAGTTAGATAACTTTTAGTACAAAATTTATGAGATAACAATATTTTCAAATTTAACTAGATGGATCAAGGTACTTGGGTTGAGTTGATAATAAACTATGTGTATGGGATTTGAGTCTGCATAGATGGAATTTGAGTCTGTGCACCCATCCTAGTCAAGCCTCGAGGGGCATGAACATCCATGCCAATTCCTTGGAAACATGAAATCAAATGATTATTACAAAACATGATTATCATTAAAAAATTTATGAACATTTCAATACGACACTATATACACCCATTTGTATCGATTCATACTTGTGCATCATATTTTGGGATCCTCAATGGGCCCTCATTAGGATTCATACCTCTTGCATCCCACTCTTGTGCTTACATCACTACAACATCAATAATTCCATGTACTTGGACCTTTATCTGACGACATTAAATGTAAACATTCAAAGTAATAAATACATAGTATAATCATTGTTTTACAAATTAATGTATTTAACTTGTATTTGATTGAATTGAGGCACAAATTGTACCTCATCAACTTGACCCTAGACTATGTGTGAAAATTCACAGTTTGGGTATGTGCCCAAAATTAGGCATGGTTTCAAGGCCATCGACAACACCCTTTCCTCAATCCATTTGAATGAGGAACATGTGAAGAAAGGATGAAATAAAAAATTGTAAATATCTAAGAATATACACAATTTACATCAATTGAAACTTTTAGAATTCAATCATACACTAACCAAGTCTCCTCCATTTGTCATGTGTGGATGAGAAGCTAATTGTTCACACGTGTAAAGGTCATCTAGTGATGTATACATCCTCATGTTATAAAAAAAGTAATATTACTTAATGTGTTGATTCCACATGTATAAASATGATCAATTGATGGCTAATAAATATAATTTAAGAATACAACATTATACAAAACTATACCTCACCTCTACGAGATGGCCTACATACAACAAAAAATGTGCGCCTTGTGCATTGATATTGTACTACAATATATTAAGAGGCTCTATCTTCCCAACTATCTCATCACTCACCCATAACAAATTAGGCTCTCGAGAAATAGGGGGTGTTCTAGACCTCTCCCTAGATAAAGCAATTGAAACACTACCCAATGTATTGTGCATGGTGTCTTCCATCACAACTCTCACCTCAACTCTAAGTTCTGATGGCTCTTCCAACTCCTAGGGTAAAATGGTACTCCTCAACAGTCGTACCAATCTCAGAGGAGGAATTATGGTGCTAAGGTATTTATGAGCCCTAGGATTGTCATAATCGTATCCCCTATCAAGACCATAAAACCATGATGGTGTGTTGGTATAGCCAGGCTCAATGTAAAACACAAAATCATCATAGATATTTGTCACAAAATATAATGGAACCTCATCATGGTGGGGGAATATGCCCCACACTCTGACAAATCTATCATAAATAAATTGTGTTGCATCCTCAAATTTAAAATCTATGATTTTAAGTGGTTTTCCCCTTGAACAGTTAGGATGGATCTCAAATAGAGCACCCTTCACATCATATCCTATCATACGAGTATTCACAACATCCCATTTATATTTTCCCAACACCTCTTTTCTCCTCCTCATGATAACATCGTTCCATATGTTTCGTTGTGGCCCCAACATATGATGTGAATCGATCAACTAATTGACACTCTCTAACATCACTGACATACATTGTCGACTGGAACTATCATGAGAAATAACATAGAACTCCCTACACAACCAATTTCATTGTCCAATGATCTTCTTGAGGGTGATTCATGTCATATCATTCTCCCATGGTATAGGATATTCCAAATGATCTTTTCCAATAGGGGAATTTGCAAGTTAGACAAAAACATATATACATTAAAGTTTGTGTTTGCTTGAGAATTTAAACTTTCAAAGTTAAATATATCTATAATTGAAAAACAATTTCCATATTCAATACTTGGGTCTTGAACCTCCTTGGTCTCCTTTGATGACGCATGGATTTTGTGGTATGGGAGTGGTGAATTTCCTCTATGAATCTTGCTACCATGACTGCCACTAGGTATTGTTGCCTCAAAACTCGAAGGTGGGCTCCCTGTGAAAGTAAAAATAGAAATTATTCATCATGGTTATAATCACTTATACAACTCAATAAAAACAAAATTATTTGTAACACATATGTGTTCTCTCATGAGTCAAAGGAGGCACAATTGTAGGATGTCTAGGAAGAGGAGGTCAATATTTTCCATGAATACAAGACCCCCACTTTGGAGAATGATTTGTGTCAAATAACCAAGAAAAAATAGATAGAGCTAAGAGCTTTCATTGAAGAAGTAAAGTATGTAGAAGTCCTTTATTCTTTTGGTGTTTTTATTTAGTGTTATTTTGTATTTAAGTTTTCTAATGAACACAATGGTAATGGGGGATCATGAAGATGAGGTGGGAGGGAGGTGACCCTGCAAACAAGCGCTAGCAAAAGAGAGGCACATCATCTCTCATAAGGGATAAGGATGAAAACCAACATGATAAAAAAGGGAGTGACAGTGTCATGACACCCTAACCATTGGCAGACACCCTAACCATTGGCAGAGGTTAAGTCAACATTAATGCCAGTGATATCTAATGAGGGTGGGGTAGGAAACGATGTGTTTTAAGTAAAATTTCTCCAATTTGACTAAATTTTAATTTTTTTGAAGAAATTTAGGCTAAATTTTTTCATATTTTTCAATAAAAGTTAGAAAGTTGCAGCCTAATTTATGATTATAAATATGCATACAATTATATTTTTTACCTAAATATAAACATTTTCCATGAACATATAATAGGTTTTCTTAATATTTTCTCCAAATCAATGATTATGCATCCCAAATTTTTGAGAATATTCAACACACATGGATGATCAATTAGTAGAAACTACTCTTGGGAAAACCATGAATTTTCAATTACAGTCATGTAAATTTATGTAGGAAAAGAAAATGTTTTTAATAATTTACTTCTATTATTTTTTTCACTTCTTTCAACATGTAGGTGGCATATCTTTTTTTTTTTAGGAAAACAAAAGAGTCTAGATATTTTTGTTCATAGTATAAAAAAAATTACATCCATAAGTCCAAGAGGCCTACCAAAAAATGGAAAATAGTCTCTTACCCCGTAGTGATAAGTTTGTTGATATTTTCATGTCTAGATTGATCATATATCTGAGTTCTACTATGCCAAAATAGATTTCTACTAATCCAAAATAACTCAGAGCTTTGTTGTGGGCTGGACCAGGGTCCCTAAAGAGCATCAATAAGGACCAAAAAGACAAAAATGATGAAAAACATTTAAGCTACCTACAAAATTAGGGGGAGGACTAAATAAAACCTGAGACCACTTCTAGCTTCCGATTGGATGGATGTATCACATTGCTAGCCAGGTACCTCTCATCCCACTTGTTGGTCTCTGGAATTTCATCATCCACTTGGATTGGATACTCATGGGTTTTGTCTTGAGTGCCTCCATTCTCTGGCCAAGCTTTATGCACCTCTTGAGTGTTCGGGGACCATTCATGAAAATGAATTCCATATTAAGCCTCGCAACATAGTTCAAACTTGGCCTCCATAATGTGAATTGCATGATGGGTGGCCTTATTCTCCAGTTGTTGTTGAGATACAGCCTACGCCACCATGGATTTAGTCATCCAATACACCTCTGGAAGGAAGAATTACTTGGTCACCTTGGTCCTTGTTTGACCTGGGTCTGTCACCTAGTATTTTTTGGCCAAGAGAATGTCTTCTTCCATAGTGTCCTTTCATTTCTTAAGGACTGATTCTTGCAGATTGGCCATGAATATTTTTTATGCTACTCTGCATTGGTAGTTGAACTAATTGTTAGCTTCCCCTGCCACCCTCTTTTCTCTATTACTATTCTTGGGAGAAATCCTAGGCATTTTCTTCCCCTCCCCTGTTTTTTGCTTGGGCAGACTGCCAGGTGTAGAGGTTTCTTGGCTATATACAAGAACTTTGTGACGCCTTGAGCCCATGTATTTTTGTTGAGACCATATTTTTATCCTCGATTCACTCAACAAAACATGTAGGTGGCATATCATGTTATATATTAGTGTGTATATTTTTTTCCATATATTTCTAAAGATATTTTCTA
Source organism: Picea mariana (assembly GCA_032191745.1). Classification (NCBI taxonomy): domain Eukaryota; kingdom Viridiplantae; phylum Streptophyta; class Pinopsida; order Pinales; family Pinaceae; genus Picea; species Picea mariana. The sequence goes on from JASDQU010736514.1 coordinate 208,478, forward strand.
TTGCCATTTCTTTTTGTTAAAAGTTCCCGCTAATTGATATGAAAGTTTGTTTTTTCTCTAAATATTCTATTTTCAATCATGCACATGTGACACTAATGGAAAGGTGTTGTTGATAAATTTTAAAGGTAGCAACAAGAAGTCATCTGGTTATTGCCTAAGATAAATTATAAATATTTTTTACAAATATGGTTTGATCACTAAATGGTTTGATAAGTTATGATTTATGTGGTTTGGAAAAAAAACACATTGGTAGGAAATAGGAGCATAACCCCCTTCCTTTATGAACATAGATTATGGAGATAAGAGACATGAGCCAAAACACGAGGAAGGTGGTTCATGTTGCCAACCATTATCTAGTGACAAGTCAGAAGGAGAAAGAGGCCAATAGTAGAAAATACAAAGAAATTGGTGGCTGTCAACACTTTTTTGTCTAGTCTAGGGTGAACATAGGATATGATATATGAGGGCGGTAATGAAACCAAAATTGAGGAAAAATGTCATTAAAATTCCTCTGTCAAGGATACATTGAGTAGGCCAAAACATTGCATAATATATGAGAGGTAGGGGAGACATGCACAATGATGAATAACTAGGGTGGAGTCTTATCGAATGAGGCCATAATTTGAGACAAAATTATAGAGGGGACTAAACCTCAACTTAAGAAAAAAAAATGAAACCAACTAGAACCACATGTAATGTATGGTGCAAGGAAGGAAAGAAAGAGAATGGAAGAAACCAATAGGTGCAATTGGAATATGACCAAAGGTAAAAGGTTTTTAATTTGGATTGTATAGAGATTGAAATGAAAGGAAAGAATATGAATGGAAACACACATACAAAATATTGCAGGAAACACAGTAATACCGTGAGAACTAAATTCTATTAATAAATGAAATAGGAAAAGATTGTGAAATGCAAAGCAATACAAACTAGCTAGAATGGTGGTAGCTTATATTTGAAGAGAGAGGTGTTGGCTACAATCATTCACAAGAATTAAAGTAGATAGAGCTAAGAGATTTCATTGAAGAAGTAAATTATGTAGAAGTCCTTTATTCTTTTGGTGTCTTTATTTAGAGTGATTTTGTATCTAAGTTTTCTAATGACCACAATAGTAATAGGAGATCATGAAAATGAAGTAGGAGGGAGGTGATCCCACTAGAAAGAGCTACTGAAAGAGAGGCACATAATCTCTCATAAGGGATAAGGCTGAAAAACAACATGATAAAAAAGGGAGTGCCAATGTCATGACACCCTAACCATTGGAAAAGGTTAAGTTATAATTAATGCCTGCGATATCTAATGAAGGTGGGGTAGGAAATAGGAGCACAAACCCCTTCCTTTTTGACAAGAGAGTAAGGATATGAGAGACATGAACCAAAACACAAGGAAGTTGGTTCATGATGCCATGGGGTCTTCACTCAATGAACCTATGAAATAGCATGTTCTTTCATGGGATATTAAAGAATACCCCTAATTTCACTATATATTCATAAATAACTCCCAAAATAATGTGTTGAAACCCCCCCTCCAAATACAAATTTCTAATAGAAAGAACCCGTATTTTTACTAGATACCCCTTTTTATACCCCCTAATACCTATAACCACCCCGATATCCTTCATCCCCCCCAATTCCTACAATATATTGACTTTAATTTTCACAATTTTAAAACCCCCTTTATGAATGAACATGATAATATATTGGTCAACAAGATGAAGCTCCCGTGCATGATGCCAACCATTATCTAGTGACAAGTTATAAGGAGAAAGAGGCCAATAGCATAAAATAAAAAAAGACTGGTGACTGACAACACTTTGTTGTCTAGTATAGGGTGGGAATAGGATAGGATACATGAGGGAGGTAATGAAACCAAAATTGAGGAAAATTATCATAAAAATTGCTCTCTCAAGGATACATTGAGTAGGCCAAAACATTGCATAATATATGAGAGGTTAGGGAGACATGCATAATGATGAATCTTAACTAGGGTGGATTCCTATCCAATGAGGCCCTATTTTGAGACAAAAATATAGAGGGGACTAAGCCTCAAATTAAGAAACAAAAATGAAACCAACTAGAACCACATGTAATGTGTGGTGCAAGGAAGGAGAGAAAGAGCATGGAAGAAACCAATAGGTGTAATTGGAATATAACCAAAGGTATAAGGTTTCTAATTTGGATTCTATAGAGAATGAAATGAAAGGTAGGAATATGAATGGAAACACACATGCAAAATATTGCAGGGAACATAGTAATACAATGAGAACTAGATTCTATTAATAAATGAAATAGGAAAAGATTGTGAAATGCAAAGAAATAAAAAATAGCAAGAATGGTGGTAGATTATTTTTGAAGAGAGAGGTATCGGCTATGATCATTCACAAGAATAAATTAAAAGAGGAAGACATGAAATTTTAACATAAATTACTAAATCCTAAATATCCAAAACCCTAACCCTAGAAGACGAAGTGCCAAAAGGATTGTGGGCCCCGAGGTGGCTAGTTGATACATCAACTTCTCGGGGTCACACTTTTTGCATACAATATTTGTTTGGGGTGCTCAATAGCCTCCTAGAAAGATATCATTGAGAATTACAATTTTTGGTAGGCCTAAGAAGGACATGGTCACCCCAATCCCCCAAATGGCCTAAAAACATTGTTTAAGGCCTAAAAAATTTAGGACCTAAAAAACTATATATAAAAAACTGCAAAGATGGAAAACCATGTTGAGTTAGTGGAAGCAGTGGGTGGCCAATGATGTCCACCTAGATTAGTCCTCCATCCTTAGGAAACAATGGTCCCTATTGCATCAAGTTCCTTAATTAGATGGGGAAAATTTTGCTGAATTTGACTCCTAGTGAGACACTTTCCTTGGTGAAGAAGTTGTATGACTTTGAAAACTTGATAAAGTTGTATATTATATTAGCGAGTTCCCTTTGTATTGGTGTCCATGATCCGATCCACTATAGCCTTCTCAAATAAGTTAGGATTTATTTATGTAGGGGACAAATTCTCAACCACCTCCAAGGTGTCCAATAGGGGTGGAAAATATGGTCAAATTAGCTCCACATTAAATATTAGGTGCAAATCGAGGAAAGGGGGAATACTCAATTCAAAAGCATTGTCACCAAAAACAATTGTGATGGTGTAAGGCCCATATCAAACTAGTATGATATTCCTGTGGGGGCCTATGATAAACTCTTTCTATAAATGCAACCACACCTTATCACCAACCTAAAACTTGTGTGGAACACGATTCCAGTCATGTCAATACTTGAACTTAGCATCAACTTTCAGTAGGATATCATGAACCTATTAATGGATGTATTGGATCTTTTAAAAAAAAATGGTTTCTCTTTCTACCTTGTCTTGAGCATGGGAGGACACTTCTTGCGAAGATGAAATGGGTAGAGCTACATTAATGGGAGCCAATAGCTAGAACCCCAAGCACACCTGAAAAGGGTTATGGGAAATAAAGCTATGGGGGGCTCTATTGTAGCTATTTTGAACATATGGAAGGAATCCCATGTACATGGATTCTTGGATTTGTACATGCATAAGATATTCATAATCATCCTATTGACCACTTCTATTTGTCCATCTATTTGTAGGTGGAAGGAAGTCGATTTGGTTAGCTTAGTGTCCATCAGAGACCACATGCCAGACAAGAAGGTACCAAGGAACCTACTATCCCTTTCTGAAATAATGGTCCATGGTAGCCCAAAGTGAACCCAAAAAAACTCAAAGAAGAGATGAGAAGTGGCTTCAATAGTGATACTCTTCTTACATGGTGCCAAAATGGCCATCTTAGAGAACATATTGATAACCACAAAGACATAATCATTAGCATGCTTGGTGGAGGGAAAAACTAACATATAATCCATGGATACTAACTCCCTGGGATTGTATGGGGTAGGTTGAGGAGTGTACAACCCTTGCTTCTTGATGTCAGGTTTATAAATTGCACACGAAGTGCACGATTTGATATACCTATATATGTCTTATTGGAGTTTTTGCCAATATAAACAATTCTAAAGTATCGCTACTGCCTTCTCCAAAATGAAGTGCCCTACCACCTGATTGTAATGTGCCTCCAAAATTAGCTTTTCTTTCTCACTTTAAGGAACATAAACATGGCCTAAACAACACAAAATTTCATTCCAGAGGTGAACGTATAGAACTTGTTTACCTATGCCTAATGTCTGATATGTAGCAGCGAAGTCATGGTTTTGTCATATAATAGGGGACACTTGGAGGTATCATGCCCATAAGAGTTGAGAATTGTGGTTAGCACCACAAACGGGGGCCAATAGAGGTAGTATACAACATGGTTTTTGTTTCCCTTCTTGTACTTAATGTTCAAGTGGAATTGTTGCAAGTACATGGACCACTTTTGATGATGATAATTTTGTAACTTTCCTTTTGTATGCATGAATTGCAGAGGATTATGATTAGTGTGGATGATCGTTTATTTTCCTAGAATATAACAATTCCACTATCAGAATGCCTGCACAATGGAGTACACCTCCTTGTCATAGGATGGCTACCCGTGAATAATATCAGAGAGTGTCTCGCTTTGATAGGCCACAGGATGCCCGTGTTGAGTGAGGACTACATTGATATCATAGTTGGAGGCATCTACCTCAATATCAAATGGATGTTGTAGGTCTAGTAGAGTGAATAATGGTGTTGGGTAGAGGTTGTGTTTCATCTCCTCAAATTATTTTTGTTATGACTCGAACCAGGAAAAATTGGATTTAGCTCCACTCTTGGTCACTTGGATTAAGGGACAAGCAATATGAGATAACCCAAACATGAAACTATGGTAGAAGTTATCAAGGCCTAAGAAGATGTAGAGCTTTATTAGAGTCATCAAGGATGGCCAATCATGAATGAATTGGATATTGGAGGTCCACTTGTACCCCATGTTCATTCACGATGTATCCTAGATACTAAATTCTCTACATGCCAAATGATCATTTCTCCACATTAGAATATAACTTATGTTGCTACAGAATGCTTAGGATCTGCTAAATGTGTCGTGAATGTTCTATCCAAATTCTATGGAAGATGAGGATGTCATCCAAATTTACAACCACAAAAGAGTTTGTGAACAACCACAATATATCATCCATCATCCTCATGAATGTCGTTGGAGCATTAGTCAAGCCAAAAGGCATGATCAACCACTTAAAAAATCCTTCTTTAGACTTGAAGGTGGTCTTACATACATCAGTTTGTTCAATCGAGACTTGGTGGTAACCTAACTTTAGATTGATTTTACTAAAGAACTTGGAACCCTTAAGCTGATCAAGAAGATCCTAATCGAGGGGATTGGATATCTATTCTTCATAGTGATTTTTTTTAGGGTTCTGTAATCAATACAAAGGCACCATGTCCCATCCTTATTTTGCACCAATACATTTGTGCTTCCACAAGGCGAGGATCTTGGTCAAATGTGGCCCTTTTGGATGAGCTCATGAATTTGATGTTTTATTTCCTCATTCTCCAGAAGAGAGTGTCTATATATTGGGCCATTAGGTAAAGGAGAACCAGGTGTCAAGTCAATTGAATGTTTGACCTAATAGTGAAAAGGTACCCCCATAGGTGAAGTTGAGATATCTTTGTATTCCTCTACAATATTTATTCTAATGTGTAGAGAGGCCCCATTCATTAGGGGAATTTTGAGGTAAAAAATGAGCCTAAAAAAATGTACAATAAAAATCAACTTTAAAAGAACCAATAGGATTCAATATGATAATGCCAACCATAAGGGTAAATATTTTTGGAGGGTAAGGAAGGAAACTAATTTTTTATTCACATTTTCGACTTATCTCCTTATAGGTTTACTCAAATATCAAGTCTAGTAACTGATTGGATGTGGAATTTTCCACATCCAACGAGATCCTACACTTGATATTTGAGTAAACCTATAAGGATATAAGTCGAAAATATGATTAAAAAAGTAGTTTCCTTCCTTTCCTTTTGAAAATTCATAACTCTTATTTTATTATTTTCCTTAGGAGGCCCATTTTTTACCTCAAAATTCCCCAAATGTTGAGATGGTGGCGGTTGTTGTGACCTTCTATTTACCTTATGATCGAACCATGAAGAGGATTTTTTTTTTTGGGTTTGAGAGATTACCTTTTTCTTTGCCAATATCAAGGAAATTGCAGTGGTTGGGACTACCTCTTATACCCTATAGAGTTGGCATCCCAAATTAACAATGACATTACAAAGCCTAGAATCATAAACAAAATGTCGTTTCCACATATAGGGTTGTCCTAAAATAACATCAAAAAATTCAAGTGGGTAAACATCATACAATACCTCATTTTTCAAGGGCTTGACTCCATAGGATAGGTGACATTATTGGTTGATGCATAGGTCTCATTCCTGGCTCAACCAATCAATGGTGTATGATTGGGGGTGTGGCATTGTAGACAACTTCAATATCTTGATGACCTCATTTGAGATCAGGTTCTTTCAGCTACCGATGTTAACAAATAAATGTAGTGGAGTCCCATTCATCCACATCTGTGAATGGAAGAGGCACTCCCCCTTCTCATGCTTCTATGACTTGATATTTATAGTTGTAATGGTAGCACTAATTTCTTCATCAATGATTCACTTTTCTTTATCCTACTTTGAATCAAAGTCTGATCCAGAGTCTGATTCTTTTACTTTTAGCTTGACCAACAATTATTTTTTCGAGTGACATTCATTAGTGTTGTGCTAGGGGATTTTGTGGAATTTACACCACTTTATAGTTTCCTTCTTTGACTTCCTATTTCCCTTCTTTGCCTGTGGCTTGGATTGGTTGTCTTGAGGTTGGATATCATACTCTATCCTTTTTTTTATGAGTTGGAGCCACCTTTTCAATGATTTAGTTGAGGTGTACTTGCATAACCAAACTTCCACTTGTTCCCATGCTTAAATTTCTACTCAATTTTCATAGCATATCGATAAACAACTCCCAGTGACGATATTTCCAATAAATCCATCTCTATTTGGATGTACCTATGTAGAACAACGTGATACTTCAAAAATAGGTGGAAATTGAAGTCTTTGATACCCATCTTTGAGCACAAGGTATGGAACATATCAGTGTACCATGGCACCATATGGTTTCTCTTCTAACGTAGAGTTGTCCATCTTGTGTACTGGTCATTATAGTTCTCAATAGGGTAGAATTCCTCCGTGAGGGAATAAATAAAAGTCACCCATGTGGGTTCTTTCCTAATTTTTTTAGACTCATATCCATCATGTATTTCCCATAAAACTTCCCACCAATATTTTACATGGGGAAGGGCCTTAATGAGTGAAAAAGTGATCTTTTCGATGTCCAAAAATTCTTGAATTGAGTAATAATCCTCTAGTATATTTAACCATTTCTCCAAAGTATTTGAATCTATATTTCCTTCAAATAAAAGAATGTCAAAGTTAATTTATACCTTGAAGTGTGGCACACCTCTGAAATGGTTGCTTGTTGAAGTTTTCTTAGCCACTATTAGCAATCATTGAAGGATATGGGTGAAAATTTCCATAATCTCATTCCTCTGTCACACAAGGGATTCCTTGAGAAACAAATTGATATGATCTCCTTCTCAATCATCTCTCTTTTCATCAACCATGGGAGGCCACTTGGGATGCAACGAGTGGTATTCCCCATATAAATTAGTTCAAGACCCAACTCTTTATACCTTGACCTCATCGGGGACATGAACTAAGAAAAAACAAATAGAAGATTGTTGTTAATCCCTAGACAAAGCATAATGTTATGTATAAAACCCCTTATTAAACCCATATATATTTAATTTTTACATTTCTAGTGTTATATTAGTAGGTCAATTAGAACCCTAAATGGTATCCTTTCATTATAATTGTACTCTTTGTCTCCTATATATATACCAAGGAGACCTAGTCTTAGGATCATTATATCTCATATCATATTTTCTTTTGAATTAGATATATTATAAAAGGCGTTTTCCCCGTCAAAGTGGATTGTATTTGTTGAATTTTTATCCTTTTTAAGGCATTGGATCATAACATTTGGTATCAGAGCTTACGATCCTAGGGTTTCACTCCTCTAACCGAGACACCTTGGAATTTCCACTATAATTTTTTTTTGGGATGTTTTAGACCGTGAAATTTTGAGGGTACTGAGGTGAAATACCAAGGTACAGGTAGTAAAAAGTTCAATTTCTGGTTCCTTATAATGTAAACATCAAAGGATTAAGAAGTGATTTATGTATTTATTAAAACACAAATGAATGTATTTTGTTTTTTCAAAATTTTTAATTGTCTTTAATATCAACCATATAACCTCCATTTTGGACAATCTACAAGAAATATAATGGTTCACTCGTGTGGCTAAATCAAGAATATTTTGATATCAAATAAGAGTTATCTTTTCATGCTTCATATTATGAAAAATATTTTTGGTATTCCTTGGTATAAGTTCTTGTGCTCTTTGCAGTAAGTTAGTAAAGATTGTAGGGATTCCATTGTGAATGGAAAAATAGTAGGTAGGTAGAGCTGAGCTTCAACAAAGATATAATGGAAAAATGTGCATATTCACAATTGGACATAATTGATTAAGTCCCTTTTGTTATAATATTGAGACATATGAATAAACATTCAACAATATTAAACAACAAAACCTTTATCGGTCTATCCTTCTATCGATACAACAACATATAATCAAAATAAGAAAGAGATGAGATAAAAAAGGAGTGTACACTAGATATACGTGGTAAAGACCTAAAATGGGGAAACATCCATGGGAAGGTATCACCTTCTTTATTCTTTAGAACTATCCAATCTTACACTTGATCTCCCACACATCACACTCCATCTTTACATCATTCCAATGTATATGATTACTATATGATCCTTCATTTCAATGTACCTCATGGGTCTCTCTTACCTCTATTATATACCAAGAGGTATGGAGGAATTACATCCAAAAAAATCATGTGGGATAAATGTAATTTTACCTCTTTACATAATGAATGGTAACAAGAGTATATTACTTCATGATGCACGTGGGGTGAATATTTTACATAAGAGTAGACATTATTACCTTCCAAATTAATACATTCCAACAATACCACACAAGTCATCATTACATATTCCAACATCTTTGGTTGTATTTGTTTTGTGGTAATGCTTCTAAATTTGTGTGGTGTATTAGATGATATTCATAAATAGGTTGGAGCAAGAAGGGTGTAGGAAGGGGTCCATTTGAGCCATACATAAGGTCAAATTCTATTTATTTTACTTACAAAAAGATATGGATCACCCACATGAATATAATCAATAAGAAGTCACATTCTCATATACGGATATGATATGCATTAATTGTTGAAATGCCCAAGAAGGAATTTTTTCCTATGTTGGAAAAAGCTTTCCAATGTTGTATAAACCATACATCTATAAAAATTGAGGGAATTTTGAATTTTTTTTATTCAAGTATGAATAAGAGAATCAATCGGAATAATGTTGTAGAGGCCGAGGAGGAGATTAGTGCTTGTGAATAAATGGTTACTGAAAGGAATTATTTTTACATAGGCAACAAGTACAAAATAGTGAAATTTCTTAAACAATGTTTAGCAGAAATGTGGAGGAGTTTTTGTGTTGGAAATATGAGTGTAGGGGACATTTCAAGTCGAATTTCATAGGTATAAAAGGTTGAGACAACAATTTGAAGGCCCGTCAAATAAAAATTGTATGTTGCAAATGCATGGGAGGATCATTCTTTTTCCTTTTTAGGGAGATATTAAAAATATATGAAAGGTTTTGGATCCATTCACACTTCCTTTGGAATAAAATAAAATATGACTTGTTGTGAAAGATCATCATTCATAAGATTGAAAAACAACATGCACATATTCACCATCTATTCAAATCCCTATCCTCATTTCTTCTTGAGATAGAGATTAGCAGAGGATTTGATTGAAGGGAAGTTTGTAGGAAACAAAGTTATAGGAAAAGTAATGTTGTTTCTGCCTCAGGTAGAGTAGATCAATTCATAGTGATTTTTTCTAATAAAACTAGTGTGTTCATTGCTGAAGCAAAAATGACATTTGACAGAATGAAAGTGGCATACCATTTTCCCTAAGATCTGTCACATGGAAACATTAGAAACAAACAATTTCTCTATTGTGACCATTTGAATGAAATTCAACATGGGTCATTAGAGAATGATATATCAATCCACACTAGAGATTAAATTTTTTCCTGTAAGGGATGAAGGCAATATGCAAGAAAAGTTTGTGTTGCACGTTGAAATGAATGAAAAGGGGGTTCTATCAAATGTTGCGACATACACTACTCTTGTCGATGGGATATGGAAAGAGGGAAATGATGATCAAGATTTTGAGCTATATGAACACCTGTTATCCAAGGGTCTTATGCCTAGCATTGTCACATATGTTGTGATTTTAAATAGATTTTCTAAGGAAGGGAAACTAGAAGAGGCCAACCTATTCTTGAATAAAGTGTTTGGAAGGGGTTTAGATCCTAAAGTCATTATTTATAATACACTGATTGGTGGATACTTTGGGGAGGTAATTTGAAAGAGGCACTTAGATTCCATGCTGGAATGATTGGGAGGAATATTATTCCTAGTGATATGACTTACCACACTCTAGTGGATGTGCATATAGAGAAAATAATTTCAAAAGTAAGAGTTTATCATGTTGTCTCATCAAACATTGGAGTTGTTTCAGTGTCCTCGACTCTTCTATTACAAGAGACTAGCCAGATATATGAATGGAATTTCTACTACCTTCCTTGAGTTTTCATATTATGTTTTGTTGTGATTGATTCCATCTTATCGAGTAAGGTTAATCCCTTCATAGCTATGAAAGCATTGGTCTCTGACCTCGGTGTAGAAGGTTCTCACGAAGAAAACAAATTTGGCATATTAACAAAAGTTGTAACTAAAAATGAAGTGACAACATTGAGTCAATTCATAAACCTACTACCACCACCTTGCTGATGATGGTGTTTTATCCTTAGTATATTGGGTAATGTTACACAAAGAAAAAAAAGTGGACAAGTGAGTAAAAGAGTGTGAAGATAAGATAGTGTTGTTGGAAAACAAAGTATTCTATTACAAGTCTAATCAATACAATGTTTCATAGTTCATTGATTGTTCCTTTGAACATCAAAATGAATGAAATAATGTAAAAAAATGAATTTTATCAAAGATATCAACATTTAAATAGATAGATCCAAGATATTTCAAATTTACATAATCACATTCAAGCCTAGAAGATATCTTATGAGAAAACACAATTACAGTTTGACTCCATACTATATCTTGGGGATATTCCTCTGGAATCCCCCTCATTAAATGAGAAGGATATGATTCATATTGAATATGGCCTTATATATTATAGGGATTTGGCCCAAATTACATTAAAAAAAGTTCAACATGAGTTGGCAGAATATGCCACAATGTGGCAAGTGACATAAAATATTGCAAAAACTACCACCTCCCTTATTTTGGATCAAAAGATAGTGTTTTCCCTTAGGATGATGCATTAAATACCTTTGAAGACATTAAATCTTGCAAAAAAATTCCACCTCCCTTATCTTGGATCGAAAGATAGTTTTTTCCCTTACGGGGATGTATTGAAGACCTTTAAAGATGAAATTCAAAAGAAAAGTTAAGACATTCGTTCACTTCTCAACATCAATAAGGCCCGCATGAAGAGATACATAGAATATCCAATTAGGGATATTACATTAACTAAGACCTTGTTGACAAATTTAGAGAAGTTAAAAAATGAATCAAAGTATAACTTCCTTCAAACATCCTCTCAAACAACATCATTTTCCTCAAAGTAATATTATTAAGGAACATTTTGAGGCACAGAAAGATTATATTGAAAATTATAGAAAATAAGAGGAGAAAGCATCCACTTATAATTATAGAAAATAAGAGGAGAAAGCATCCACTAGCCAAGTGGAGGATACCAACAATCAAGGGAGATGAAGTTCTTTTCCTCCCATACCCTTTTGTATAAATAAAGTGAATGATAAATAAAGGGGGATTTTTTTGTTGACATTGTAAATTGTCTTCAAGTTAATTGAAAATCCAAAAAACTGACCAAGTTTTGAAGACTTGTTCTAGTGTTTTCTATTATATGGTTTTGTTACTTTAATTTTTCATACTAGAGTGATTGTAAAAAAAATATTCTATTGCAAAATTTTCTTATTATTATTATTGTTTTTTCAATAGTTGCTAACTTGTGAATGTAAGATTATAATCAGTAACGGAAAGAAAAACTAATCTTATTTCATCGTTGATTATTCATATATTTCTATTGTTAATACAAAGTAAACTAATCTATGTTTTAATGAAATATCTATCTGTTGGTTTCATATTCATTCTTTGTTCCAAAAATCCTATCTATTTAATATTAGGGATGCATTCTTATTTAGATTTAGAATTGTATTGAAAACACATAATGTTAGGGTCCTAACCCGCACATAGGTAGATTAATATATTCGAATGTAATAAAGGTCAATATTAATAAGGCCTTTCAATAAAATAGAATAAGGCAGATGTAAGAAGACCTAATAGAAGCTTCCACTTCTAGAAGGATCTTCCTCTAGATGCTTCTCTTGATAGACATATTTAGTATAAATAAGGGTCGAGGGTATGAAAAACCTAGCCAGGAGATTATTGTAACAGAGCGCTGCTCGATTGGAGGTTGCCCCCTCGAAGAGGCCTGTGAACATTGCTTTCTGAATCAAAGTGCTATTTCTGTTGTTGTTCTTATATCATTTCTGTGTTATTGTGGAGATTATGCTGGATATATTACTGTTATTCTACCATTTCTAGCATTTTATTTCTATTCTGCATATTTATTATATCTGGTATCTTGCACATAATTTAATAACTGAACACAAAATCTAATATTAGCAGCCAAGCCATTAAACAAAAGGAGTTTACTATCCCAAATAGAAAGAGGGATAATTGGGATTTATCTTTGGGTGAACTACCTTAATTTGATGATGGACATTTGTCCATGTCAACATCTCCCCACCCAAGTTCAAATCCTTCTTGTGATGTGTTTCACTCTTTGTGAACCTATAATTTTTGCTGAGGATATTATCCATGAAGAATATCTTACCCTTGTTTATAGGATGGAGGGAAAGGTTCTTGGTTACATGTAAAAAAAAATCCTAAACTTATGATCCAATGTATCATTTTGTGGAGGAACAGATTTGAGTGTTTTCTAATTCAAATCTTTAAATGTTTGTCCTTGGATGTAGAAAATTCTCTTCTTGGGTGACTACATTAACTTTAGATAGAGGATTGAACACCTGATGTTTTATCCACTTCTAATGGTTAGGAGATATGTTGAAGGTAAAAATGATTATGGGGTAGGTAAAGTCCCTCGGGATAGGCCTGCAAAATCATATCGTCTTCACTATGATTTAATGAGCTATCAAATCCAATGGAATACTTACATTTAGGTCAAATTACATGATTGATTTAATTGTTAGTTTTCATAGATGTAGCTTCCCACATGATGATTTGAACAACATATTTGATGTTAGCATCAACCCAAAATATTTGTGTTTCTCATAGTTGGTCGTTCTCTTTTGAAATAGGATTACCATCCATTTTTCTAACTATTGAACTTGATATTATTGTGATCTTGCTAATCTCATTGGCCAAACAACTCATGGAAATTCTCTACATTTATACACTCTTTAACTATAATTGGTTTCCAATATACATCTACTTGCCTTGGTGCAGATCTTTTAGTTGTGCACATGAAGTGACTAGATTGTATCCTTGTATATTTTGACTATAAATATAGAGCCTAATTTCATGTTATTTATATCACCCCTTATTTTGGTGATTTTTTAATTCTATGAGGTATTATTTTCATCCTTCTTTATGATACTACAAAGGCTCTATCTTCTTGTTTCAACCCCCATGTATCCAAAGCGATACTTTTTAGCCAATATCCATTGTTGCAAAGCCACTAGGATGAAAAAAACTAATATCCTATACAATCATCCCCACTACTTAATTTTGACCTCATATATAGGTAATCAAGAGGCATTTGCAATATGTGTGATGCATGTGAGAAATTGAAATTGAGTTTGACATTTACATGGGGACTCTAGTGAAAAATCATAACCTTACTATTCTTGTTGATTTTCTTCATCGCCTCACTCATCATATCCAACTTGATTAGAAGAGAAATATAAATTAGGAAAATATATAAGCTTTTATTAATAAGAAGCCAATGTTATATAGATTAGATTGTATTTCCTATTGAAGTTTACTTTTGTTATTTATTACAATAAGACATTCCATGTTCCCATATTGGATGGAATCTTAATTGTGGGTAAGTAAGCTATGAAATAATCTTGTACAAAGCCCATGCTCACTCTTAGGAACTCCAAGGAAATACCATCTTACTACTTTATGCCTTTCTTAGTTGTCTTATATACTTGGCAATGCTTACCAACATAACATTGTTGTTTAGGGTTCCAACACAACTATCTTTAAAATAGAATTTTCCTTGGGTTTTATCAGTGGTTATATACTCCACCAATTTTTCTAATATGCTCATTCATTTGTCAATCCAAGTGCTCCATGATCTAATCCAAGTGCTCCATGATCTAAGGACTAGAAAAAATATTCATATGGGTTAAGTTGGGGTAGAGTTTGGTGTGTATCTATTAGTTCCCATTGATCTTCAAGATCATCATCATATTCACAAACTGAATATTGTATTTGTGAGTTTGAATTATCAAGTTTGTTATTAATTTATGRAATTTGACACCTTCTTTATTTCAATATTTTATGACATTTGTAGCTATTGTAAGAGATTTTTTTGAAAGTTTCTTCTTTATTATCGCTAGTTTCTTGGTGACTTAAATAGTTTTCTCACTCAGAMTTATCCTTTAGTGGGGGTGAGGGATCCTATTTGCTTCTTCATGCCTTATTTAACATATTTTAGGTGTCGTAATTATCTATTTTTGGGCATATTAGATTTTTGATAGATACAATGAACACTAAATCAAATACAAGCTCACTACTTGAGGTAATTATAGTGAGCTCGAAGATGAAATCATAATGTATCCTAGAGACTGCAACAAAAGACTAATTAAATTCAATAGACCATGTCCCTATTATTATGCTACCATCCACATATTGATTGTATAAAGGGTCCTTTAATGTAGTGTTGAGGACCTTGACACTACCAAATCTTTAAGACCACTCTCTAAGAGTGTAAGATTTATCATCAAACTCTAATGCATTAGCTAGACATTAAAAAAAACCAACAACTTGGTATAAAAATATTCATAGGAAAAACTTATCTAAAGAAACACTTGAACTAGGATATGGGAGGATGATTTCATACTCATAAAATTGACATGACCACTCTATGCTATGAATTGCCTCTCTTAATCCTAGTCAACTATCTTACCCACTTTGATCTATAAACTCCCCACAAATATCCTCCTTCTTAATTTCTACCTCTGAAACTTATCCATTTGAGAGAAACCATTTTCCTTAGGTTTCAGGTAGCAAGGAGTGTGGATCTTATAGAAGAGGAGATGAGATCCACATTTTACTCTACCTACTTGTCAAAAGTTAAAAAAATTGGTGCAAATGAAAAGTTAAGTGAACCATTGGTGCACACAAGGTTGTTGAACTATTCCATGTGAAAATTGATTTTAGTCTCCCAACCAATATGTTGTGCAAGGTCATCCTAAGCCAAGAATAAAAGATTTATTCAGTTGTAGTTGTTTCAGAAATTTGTGAATGAGTTGTTAACATGGATAAAATAGATAGAGGAAACATATTTATGTGGAAATGTAGACTTAAATTAAATCTTCACATAATAATAAGTTGCTAAATTTAACACAAGTTGTTAAAGATACCTTCAAGTGTTAATGAGTAAAATATTCCCTCCATTGTTCATTTTAAGAGAACTACTTTTGTACCCCTCAAAATCGAAGTATTGGTTTGTGTATCTTGGTGCATTATCATGTATTTTTTTCAATTGAATATTGTTAATGTAACTCCATGGATTCAAAGTTTGAGCTAAAAAAAATCATAGGCCCAGTGAATTAAGCATGTAAATACTTTCCATGTTGTGGAAAATCTTGTAAAATATCATCAGAGTGTATGATCTCTAAAATAGGCTTTGTAGTTTATGTTCTTTCAAGAAGTTCTTTGTGATGTTGTGTGGAAAATATTTCCAAGCCATCAATAAGAGACTTCAGATTTAATTTAACTAATACCTCAATAAAGAATATATTTATGCCTATTCCATGTGACATTGTGAAAATTTGAGACCTTGTGGATTGGTTGCTATTTAATTTCATATTACTTATATTACTATGTTGTTGATACCGCGCTACTTATTTTTATAAAAAAGAAAACATTAGGCCTTATTTATTTTTCCAAGTAGGCTCTTGGCCTCTCAACTATGTTATTAAACCATCAACTAAGATCAGTCTCCCAACCATGTTCAAAAGACTTGTTTTCAGTTGAATAAAAATTGAGTCTGAGACCTCACCTATATCAACCATAACATCTCTCACACAACTACTCTATGCCCAAATTGAAACTAAGTGCCTTACCTAAGTTACAATCCAAGGCCCCAACTTGGCACTATATATCATTTCCAAACACGAAGTATGCAACACTTTCCTACCTTTCATACCAACTCAAGATCTAATCCCATGACCCATGGCCTTGTTTTCTCATTGGAAATAGTATTATTTTCCTTCATAAATACAAGTTCCATTAACACATGATGCACATGGGATCTGCTTTGAATTCCCATGGGAATAATGTCTAAACCATCATATAACCCTCTAACAAGGATTCAATCATTAATATCATATGCTTGAGAAACTTTTGTGTATGGATTTCATAACAATACATATATTATTTTTATTCATGTAAGAATTTGGTGGTTTTCCTTTCGGGGTGTATGTCCTCTATAATATTTGGGTTACACACACACACACACACATAAAAAAACACTCTCACACACATCTATATATATATATATATATTATAAAGGACATATAGATACAAATATTTAATTATTGGTAGGAATTTTACTAATTTTACATTATTTTTTTCATGCGGGTTACACTTCTTGTTTCTAGTTTGACTTGAAGTCTTAATTGTGGAATATTGAGTGAGATGTCAAATCCAAATTGTGGGAAGAAAACATCAAGACAGATAAATTTATTATTACACTTTCAAAAAACTTGTAACACCCTAGTTTTAATCCCTGAGAATTGTAATTATACATATATGCTATATAGACTGGTGAGATAGATAGTATGGATGAGGGAAAATATATGTAAATTGTATATTAAGGTTAATAATAAAAAACACATCACTGGCTACAATACGAGAGGGACAAAATATTGCAGTACTATGACTCCATGAGAGATAATTGACTTATCCCATTGGTTGACCCAACCTGATGGTTGACTGGATCAACTATCTAGTTAACTGGCTTGGCTATCTAGTCGATTTGCTTGTCTGTCTAGTTGATTGGCTTAACTGTCTATTTGAGTTGTTTTGTAGTCCACTAAAATATTGCTTTGTTCAACCAAAGTCTAAAGTAATATTATTTTATTAATATTTATATGTGAGAGGGGATTAAAGGGGTCCCATAGGGGATAGCGTAAAAAACATATTATTTTATTGTCCACTTACCTTAAAGTATGCTAATGTACAAATCATTATGGGAATGTGTGCCAAGGCGCTAGGTGGATTTCCTTTGGTGCCAAGTGGAAATTTCAAAACATGCATACTAATTCCTTCGATTTGGGGAATTCGACCATCATTCTACTGGTTCATTACTTGGACTATGTTCACTCTCTGATTATGAATGGATTTCTCTATTAACATGTACCAAATTAGAATATAATTTCTGTGATGGGAGGCTAGGGATGATTTTCACATATATTTGATACTAAATTGCTTGTAGTCATGAGCATGGGATTGTTGTGATTGAGACTTCATAGGTAGTTGGATTTTCTAGAGCCTCCAACATTGAGATTCCTAGATAGTATGCACTGTATCTATGAAGGGGGTGAGGATTTCTTGAGGGACTATATGGTAGAGAAGGGGATTCCATCCTTGGGGTGGTGCAAGATGGGGAAGAGAGATGGGTGGTGGAAAAGGCTATAGGAGTATGTATGCGGTTATTTGTTGGGTATTGGGCTATGTGAGGGAGTGTAGCCAACCACATGAGTCATTTTTCCTTATGAAATAATAGCCCCAACTCAAGGGTGGCATACTATTGAGAGGTCTGGAGAAGCAGAGCCTATGGTTCGGAGGAATGTTTTTTGTATGCGACCAATTGGTGATATTTCTTCATAAGATATGTGTTATAGTTTCTATGTTATCTTATGATTTATTTCTATGTATCTTACTATTAAATAAGTTGATATTGTCAATCAATTACATGTTGTTATAATTATGTGTTGTTACTTGTGAATTGCATGAATTTTTTATATCATTTTGCATACATATTTCTTTGTATAACTAGATAGGGAACATATTTGTATCAAAATTGGTAATTATGGTAATGTGAGATGGGTGGAATAAAGTTTTAAAATGTATAATATGTTATATAGTAGGAATGGTAGTAATGTGTCTTAGCGTAGAGCTTTGTACGTTACAAATTGGTATCAAAGTGAGCTACAACACTAGGATTGTATGGGTCAGACATCAAATTGTAGAAATATAAATTTGAGTATGACTATAGGCTATTTGAGAAAGTCTGTTGGATGAAATTAGTGAAATTGATCCAAACAATCCCAATTTCTAGAGGAAATCAGTGGAGAAAGTGATTAAGGTAAGACAAATGATATATTGCATTAGTCAACCAACTCGACTACCTAGTCGGCTTGTATTTATAGTCAACCGACGTATATCTTTGGTCGACCTGACCTGACAATCAACCAAATCGATTGCCTATTTGACTTGTTTTTGTAGTCAACTGATGTTTTTTTTTGGTCGACCCGACCTGATAGTCAACCGAATTCACTGGTTATTCAACTTGTCTTTACAATTGACTGACATATGTATTTTGTCAACCCAACCCAATAGTTGACCAACTCAAATACTTAGTCAAATTATCTCTATATTCAAATTCCATATTACAATGACTGACTTCCTAGCTTAGTTGACTGCTTGGCCCAGTCGACTAGTTGAATAAACCCTCCAACAAGTACAATACTGGAAAGTTGGTTCATAGGAGAATATGTCTGAGGTTTCATAAGAGGGATTAGTTCATCAATGTTCTTTAGAAATCAAGAGGAGAACCATGTCAACAAAGATAACCATGTTTGGAGCCAAAATATTGTTTTGGACATAATGTGAGTAGAAAAGATCAAATTTAGATGAAATTTCATGGGTATGTCCACAATGAAGAAGACTACAAATCACTGGCCAATTCTACTCCAGTTTTTTGAAAATGGTAAATTAGTCTTTTTTTAAGAATGTGATGGTACTCCTTGACATAGGCTTGATGATTTGATAAAATGTTTGTAGTGATTTGGGGAAGAAGACATGAAAATTCCCGCTGGAGCATTTGGCCAAATTCTAAGGGGTTTGGAATGGGGATGTGGAAAAAGGACAAAATCCACTATGCCAAGAGACATTTTAGGGATTTTTGAGATCTTCTAGGTAGGAAAAGGGGGACCAAAAAAAATGGAAATTTTTTATTACTCAACATTCTACCTCAGAAATTTAGTTAACTTGGTCCTAGAAAAGATTTCCTAGTTATGCTCTGTTTGGGAGATAGCCAGTTTGGATAAAAATTCCAAGTCTAGAAAAAGTGTAAAAAGGATTAAGTAAATGATTCTAGATTGATGTAGAATTTGACTAGAGCATATAAATAGAAATATGAGAGTTTATATGTACTCACTATCACCTATAACATTAGCACCCAATACAATATTTTTTTATAGTTTCTAACATATTCTCTCCCAGAGGTGGTAGAAATTGGCTTCTGAGATTAATTATACCAGGGAGACGAGTGCACAAAAGGGGGTTAAAATGGTCGATTCCAGAAAGCCATAAATTTTAGCTCAAAACTTAGAATGAGACATGAGTGTGTTCATTAGAAATATGATTTGAAAGTGATTACATAATTAATGAAAAATTTACCATATGCACAATTTCTAACATCATTGCTTGTATTCACATTGCTTGTAGAGTTCGTGTTACTTTTAGAGAAAATCTAGTTTAGCTTGAGGACCAAGACCATGGAGGATGCTCAGGAAACCCACAACCATGAAGAAGAAATGAGAGGTTTTAATATCATCATAGGAAATGAAGAAACATAATCCAATGGCCATAGAAGCCAGGTGGAGCCAGTAGTGTTGGTGGAGATCATGAAGAGTCTAAAGATGGAAGTATAGAGCTATAGGGATGACAATGAGAGAATAATAAAATATCAAGAGAAACAAAATCATATAAACACTCAACTACTATAGAGACTAATCCAATTGCAAAGTAAAATTAAGGTTAAATCAAGAACAAGACATGACATGAGGAAGGACGTAGACCACATGCAAGAATGGAGAACTACAAAAGATATAAGCACTCAAGAAGTGCTTGTATAAATCATAGATATCATCATTCACCCATTCATTCAATTGAGAAACTATATTCATCTAAAGAATAATAGAGCAGTTCAGAAATGTCTCGTCCTATTAGGAATTAGAGGAGAAGGCATGGATTTGATAGTTTGCAAGGGGAGCTTAGGAAGCTTGAGCCACCAAATTTTGATGGAGAGAAAAATAAGGGAGAATATTTTGATACTTGGTTGCTTGGAATTAGAAAGTAATTCTAGTTACACAATTATTCATCCTATTTAGAAGCAAGGATTGGAATCTACCATCTTCGAGGGAAATATTCTATGTGGTTGGACCATATGAAGCAAGTCAAGTTCATTAATGAAAAGAAGGTAAATTGGAAGTAGTTTAAAAGGTATTTCCAATAGAAATACCTCTCACAACATTATTATGACAAGGATATGCAATAGTTCTTCAAACTCAAGCTAGAGAACATGACTATGGAAGAATATGAGAATAAATTTTTAGAGCTACTGAGGTATGTGGGATTCATCTATTAGGGACATAACCTCCTTAATCCCTCACACAGATAACATAATATGTTTTTGATGTAATAAAGGATGACATTATTAAATAATTCCTATATAATAACGTGAACAAGTCTAATTTAAGAAGACTTAATAGAAGCTTCCGCTTCTAGAAAGATCTTCCTCTATAATGTTCTTTAGAAGATAGAATTAGTATAAATAGAAGTAGAAGGTGTGGGAAAGTTTTTTCTTGAGAGTTATTGTAATAGAGCTTTGCTCTACTAGAGGTTTCCCTCTCTAAGAGGCAAGTGAACTTGGATAAAGGTATCATTGTTGGTGTTGTTATTCTCTATATTTTATTGTTACATTGGTATTTTCTACAATATTTATGTTTCTTCTTATTATAATACATTTGGTACTTTACAAGTGACATCAGAGCACTTTCCTTTGTAGAAATTGTGGGATTTTGTTTTCTTCAGGGTAGAGATTGGTACTTCCGATGTATTTAAAGCATAGATATATGTCGTTCAACAGGTAAAAATGTGGTTGGGGAAGACTACACATAGGAAATATAGATGGTTTCATGGGGTTACTAAAAAAAAAATTTCACCTTCTTGGAAACCCTTGTAACCCCTATTGGCACCCCTTCGATTAGTACCACATCAGACATAATTTATACATGGCCATCACTCCCACATAATGTCAAGTATATTGGGATTCCCCTAGGTCTCCTAAGACTATCTCTAGATTGGTTGATCGACTGCCTAAATACTATAGTGACACCGAGAATAGAACTCAGGAAGATACTCTCTAGTACTTGGGTAATCATGTAGTATGGATAAGGGTACAATCAAGCCTCCTTAGTTGGTTCACTAAGATATTGGGCTAAGTACTACTATTCGATGCCACACATATATCAGAGAGATATAACATAGGAAAAAACATTGTTTGTAGGAACCATGAAAACCCCAACCCTTGGGAATGGAACATAACAAAAAAGGAACATAAGGGATATCTTGTCACGCAACCCTGCCTCTTGCATTTTGGTTGCGAATTTCCTACACAATTTTTACTGTTAACAATTTGGGCATTTTGTTACTACAATATTCTTCGGGCTAGAGTATAACTCCGTAGGACTAAAAAAAAGGTATAGTGGTCTCGCTAACACCCTTATTCAGCCCTATCCCATTGGATTATTCTCTTCACTCTGATCATAGTGGTACCTATCACTTTTAATCTTTTTTTCCTGTGGATCCACCCCCCTTCACGACACCCTTATTTACCACCTATCCCATTGGATTTATCTTATCTCCATGATCACAATGGTATATATCACTTATCAACCTTCTTTAGTGGACCCACTCCCCCTCACAGGCACAACTACTTTCCAAATGACCACCACTCACAACCAATACCTGCAAGATGAAACCCAAAAAAATAAGGAGAACATCCAAAAAATGACTTTTGACATTTATTCCATCAATTCCAAATTTGAAATCTTCTAGGACCAAGTCAGGAACAAATTTGACTCTATCAATAAAATATTCACAGGAGAATTTGACTTCATCAATTCCACTCTCAACTAATTGTTGAACTGATCCTAGGGCCCTCCCTTCTCTAAACAACTGTCATACTTAGATGGTGTTGAATCCTCCAATACTATGGATTTTCATCCCGAATAATTTCATCGTGACCCCCATCTTCCTATAGTTGAGGTCAATAAATTTGATGGCTCGTATCGCATGGGTTGGGTCACTCAAATGAAGATTTATTTTCTTTACATGGAATTACTAATGAGTTGTCCAAACTTTGTTATGGTGTTATCTTTCTGGATCCTAAACATTGGTAATGGTAGTAATGGAATAAAAATGCATTCCATGGGGATTTTTATTGGACATGGTTTGTTGCAGAGCTTTATGAATGCTTTGACACAGACACCCACCACTTAGGTTATTTGACCAAGTTGAAACAATCTGGCATAGTGTAAGACTTTATAATTGCCTTTGAGTACTTTTCTTTCAAAATCAAGGGCATGCGCGATGCCTTCTTCAAGGAACGATTTATTAGTAGCCTAAAGGATGAAATTTTCACCCAAGTCGTCATGGTTTTCCCCCATACATGGTTGGAAGCTACTAAACACACCAAAGAAGCACAACATGTTGTCTCCACCCAAAATAGAAAACCCTACTTTATTCCTCACCCTAGATCCACCAATCCTGCCCCTTATGCTACTCCTCTCAAGATCCATAAATTAAATAGGGTAGAAATGGTTGAACACCAACTTAAGGGCCTTTGCTAAAATTGTGATGATAAATATTCTTTAGGGAACCAGTGCAAAGAGAAGAAGATTTTTATGGATATTTTTGAGGATGTTTTTGAAGAGGATTCTAATGTTTCCCTTGTTGAACAAATACCCCAAGAAGATGATATTACTTCACCCTCCGACCCTACCGAATTTGAACAACTAATTTTTCTCAACAACCTCACTAGCTTCTCTTCCCCCCAATCTCTCATGTTAAATGGATACATTAAACATAAGAAATTCATCATCCTAGTTGAAAGTGGCAACACCCATAATTTTATTCATCGCCACATTGCCCAAGAAGTCAATTTCTATATCCATGTATTCAACAATATTCAAGTCATGATTGCCAATGGTGGTTCCATGAAATGTGGGGGGCTTTGCGAAAATGTGTACCTACAAATCGGTTAGTACGACTTGAAATCTTGTATGTTTTCTATAGAAATGGGTGGTTGTGACATAATGATCAATGTTGAATAGTTACACACTCTTAGCCCCATTACCATGGATTTTAAGGACCTCACCTTGTGATTCCAATAAGAGGGACAACAATATAAGTTTCAAGGCATCATAGTAGGCTCATATGAGATCATCGACTTCCATCGAATGGAAAATCTACTCAAAGAAGGTCATTCTGGCATTATTTCCCAACTCTATTCTATTCAAGCCATTGAGACACCCTATGTGCATCCTAACCTCCAATATATGCTCTCCTGACACCAAGCCATTTTAACACCCTCCATGTCCTTCTCCCTTCCCGTGATGTCCATGATCATTCCATTCCTCTAGTCCTAGAAAGTCTTCCTCTCAATATTTTCCCTTATTGTCATCCATTTTCTCAGAAAAATGAAATTGAGAAAATTGTTCAAGGATTGCTAGAAGCAGGTGTTATCCATCTGATTACTTGATCCAAAATGGATCCAAGAACCAAAATGGGTCCAGGAAGGCCTAAAAATTGAAGTTCTCAGAATCTCTTCAAATCAAATGTGCATGTAGGAATCATCGTTACAAACCCAACACAACTTGAACGGGCTCAAACGGACACCGTATGCGAAAGATATCACGTTCTGTTCGTTTTGCCAAATAGACAAAAATTTGCTCATTGTACAGTACGTATAGTGATGACGTGGCATCTGACCGTACATTTCATACGGCCGTACAATGACGTGGAAGGTACATTGGCATGTTGACTGGGTAGAYAGGTGGTTGAATCATCGCTTGACAAGTGTCACCTAKTGGGTGAATGTAATGGTGCCACATGGCTCAGTCATGGGCTTCCATGTGGCACCCCTTCATTGGTTTGTTGGTTATGGAAAAAATTGTATGGAATCCAGGGGATTCGAACCTGTGACCTCCAGCCCGGGTAGAAGAGTTTTGGTAGGGCCGGGATACCATMYCGCTCACTGTGGAACTTAACTTCTATAGGCGCATTGTTATATTTAAGGTGTAAATATTGTTATGGTTGTGGAGTAAAGGGTCAGGGCTAGGCCCCAGCCCACAGTCTTGTTGCATACCATACGCCCACATGTGGAGTGTTAAACCCCCGACACATATACACCATATGATAAGGCAAGGCACGAGGGCTAGGGACCAACACTCAACCACCGTGTGACTAGGGGTATTACCAATGGCCAGGGCCAATCGACAGGGGATTATCCATCCGATCGGGCCCTAGGTCCCATGTATGCGCTGAAAGACCAAGAGCTAACAGAGGAGGAGCCAAGCACGTAGCGCCCTTTTGGATGGCGCTTGGCTATATGGACCATAGGACTCTGCAAAAGGGGTGCACACCCAACCTTAGGGGCTTAAATTTATTTTTTATATCAAAATGGGTTTTTTAACTATATTATATGATTTTTAGTGATTTTTCAGTCTGTTTGGGGGGATTTTGGCCATTATTGGAGGATCTGGAGCTCTTTTTGAGGCCAGATCTTGGGAGGAAGTTGGGAGGATGTTACCAAACTGAAATATATATAAAACAAAGGTTCTTGGAAGCCTTGAACAAGTTCAGAACAGGAAAAATGATAAAGAATTATAAAGCAAAATCCATTTTTATGCAGGGAAGCCATTGAGGAGAGAAACTTTGCGGGCCATTTCTTGGATCTTCGTTCATCCATTTTCAGTGTCGTCAGTTGTGTTGGATTCTTGAGATCTAGAAGAACACAACCAGATCATTTTTTAATCCTTTTGGAAATTTTATGATGTACTTTTGAATCTTTGAAGATAAATAAGAAAGCCTCACCCACTGAGACAAAGGCCTGGAGACGTAGGTGATATCGCCGAAATCCGTTAACAAATTTTTCTATTATGGTTTTCTGATTCTTGTGCTTATTTCCAGATATGTATATCTTATTATGGCTTTCATGTTACATCATTAATTATTCCTCTTTCATAAATTTCTTAAATGGTTAATGAACTCATGTTTTAAAACTCAACCATAGTCTTTAAAAGATCTTTTCAGGTTATGTGGTATCAGAGCTAGTTGACGGATGGTTTTTGAGTTTGCATGATTACCAGGGAAAATTTGAATTATTGTGAAGGCGAGCTTGTTGAAGAGAATCCTGAGATTGGATCGATAAATATAACTTCTTAAAGTGAGAATATGGCATCGGAAGAGGGACTTTCTCATGACGAGGTATAGTTTTGAAATACCTTCTTCGCCATGTCGAAGATGATGAAGGTTTTATATGACGATTACTTGGAACAGAAGAGACCGATTCTAGGAGAATATTCAAAGGACAAAAGTGAAGAAGGAGAGGATCCTCCTAAACCTCCTCCTTCACCTCCTTCTTCTCCATCAACTTCTTCTTCTTCAAGTACAAGTTCCAAATCCACCGCAAGAAAACATGTCCATAAACATAAAAATGATATGCCTTTACTTAAGCTTGATGTGAAATTTTAACTACCTATGTATGATGGTGAAGTCAATGCAAAGAGGCTTGATATTTGGGTCAGACATATGGAAGTTTATTGTAGTGTGAAACAAATCAAGGATGAGGAAAATCAAATCAAGTTGGCATCGCTTCATCTTGCAGGCACAACACTCATCTGGTGGCAAAGAAAGTTTCAAAATGGAACACAACAAGTGGGTAATGTATTTCCATCATGGCAAGCTTTTGTTTCTGCACTTAGAAAGCAATTTTATCCTTTGGGTTATAAAGAGAAAGATTTAATTGAATGGAAAGGTCTTAAACTAAGAAAGGGACAAACAATGCAAGAATACACAGATGAATTTCGTAAGATGGCATTAATGTTAGACATTCCATTGCATACCCAAGAAATTCTTATGAAGTATATAGGAGGTTTACCTGCACATATTCATAACACTGTATTTATGTTTGGACCTACTAATCTTGATGGGGTTTCTATTCAAGTGACATACATTGAGGCAGGGGAAATAGGAGTTGGTGTATCAGGGGAATCGTCTTCAAGAAACGAGGAAAAAAGGAAGTGGAATGGAAATAAGGCAAATTCAATGGCAAGGAAGGAAGAGAAGCTCTCTTGCAAGAATTGAAAGAAAGAAGGGCATGCTGACGATCATTGCTAGAAATTGCATCCTGAGAAGAGACTGAAGTGGTTCAAAGAGAGGAAAGGGAGGCAAACATTTGCAACAACATCACGACCAATAGACTTGGGATCAGATTCGGTTGATGAATCTAAAATCAAAACAATTGGCTTGACATGTAAAATTGGTGATGGATTTGATTCTAGAACTAAATTGTTTTACATAAGGTTCATAATGAGACATACTAAGGTAGACACATTGATATATAGTGGATCTCAATCTAACTTGATTTCAGAGGAAGTGGTTAAACAATTGGGATTAAACACTCAGATGCATCATAAGCCTTAATCACTTAAATGGATAAGCAACAACCATAAATTGCACATCACTAAGAAATGTGCTTTAAAGTTTGCAATTTCATCAAAGTTTGTGGATGAGGTAATGTGTGATGTGGTGCCACTCAATGAATGTGGAATGGTCTTAGGAAATCCTTATTTGTATGATCGCAAAGAAATCTTCTACACGGAAAAAAATCAATATCACTTAATCAAAATAGGCAAGGAATATGTTGTACATGCTCATCACTTAAAACTAAATCAATCTCTTCAAACAATGGAACAATTAAGAAAGGCAACTCATGCAAGCAACACACCTATAATTGTCCCAAATCAAGTATTTGATCTTAAGCAAGAACATGAGATGATTGTAGAATGGAAGTTCAATCATACTTTGCTTCAAGACAAGCCAATGTCATGCAAGTAATACAAACATATTAGCTCATTTGCAGTCATATTTCTGATGTTATCATTAGTAATGTTGTCAACATGGATGATAGTGGATTCAGTAAGATGTTACAGAGTACAAGTGGCTAACAATATGTTGTCAGTTATCATGGCTGTTTATAGTTGATCTTGATGATACAGGTGCAGAGGACAGAGTTTAAAGATAGAGAACAAGTGGGATGGCCTATCCTGCAATTTATGACTGGTCAATATCCTTTTGGAGGACCAAAAGGTCTTAGTGGGGAGGCGTGATCCAAAATGGATCCAAGAACCAAAATGGGTCCAGGAAGGACTAAAAATCAAAGTGCTCAGAATCACTTCAAATCGGATGTGTGCATAGGCCTCATTGTTACGAACCCAACACAACTTGAATGGGCTCAAATAGACATAGTATGCGAAACATATCACGTTCTGTTCATTTTTCCAAATAGGCAAAATTTTGCTGACTGTACAATCTGTATAGTGTTGACGTGGCAACTGACCATACAGTTCGTATGCCTGTACAATGACATGGCAGGTACGTTAGCATGCTGACTGGGCAGATAGGTGGTTGAATCATTACTTGGCAAGTGTCACCTAGTGGGTGAATGTAATGGTGCCACATGGCACAGACATGGGATGCCACGTGGCACCTCTTCATTGGTTTGTTGGTTATGGAAAAAATTGTATGGACTCCACGGGAGTCGAACCTGTGACCTGCAGTCCGGGTGTAAGAGTTTTGGAAGGGCTGGGCTACTGGCCCKCCCACAGTGGAACTTAACCTCTATAGGCGCATTGTTATATTTAAGGTGTAAATATTGTATAGAGTAAAGGGTCGAGGCTAGGCCCTAGCCCAYGGTCTTTTTGCATACCATACACCCACATGTAGAGTCTTAAACCCCCGACGCATATACACCATATGATAAGGCAAGGCATGGGGGCCACGGGACCARCACTCAACCACTGCATGACCATGGGTATGACTAATGACAAGGGCCGATTGACAGGGGGCTTATCCATATGATTGGGCCCTAGGTCCCATGTATGCGTCGAAAGACCATGAGCTAATGGAGGAGGGGTCAAGCGCGTAGCGCCCTTTTGGMTGGCGCTTGGCCATATGGCCCATACGACTCTGCAAAAGGGACATGTGCCCATCCTTAGGGGCTTAAATTGATTTTTTATATCAAAGTGGGGTTTTAAACTATATTATATGGTTTTTAGTGATTTTTCATCCTATTTGGGGGGATTTTGGCCATTATTGGAGGATCTTGAGCTCTTTTTGAGGCCAGATCTTGGGAGGAAGTTGGGAGGATGTTACGAACTTGAAACATATATAAACCATAGGTTCTTGGTAGCCTTGAATAGGTTCAAAATAGGAAAAATGTTGAAGAATTTTAAAGCAAAAGCCATTTTTATGTAGGGAATCCATTGAGGAGAGCAACTTTGTGGGCCATTTCTAGGAGATTCGTTCATCCGTTTTCAGTGCTGTTAGTTGTGTTGGATTCTTGAGATCTAGAAAAACACAACCAGGTCATTTTGTAATCCTTTTGGAACTTTTATGATGTAATTTTGAATCTTTGAAGAGAAATAAGAAAGCCTCACCCACTGAGACAAAGGCTTGAAGATGTAGGCGATATTGCCGAACTCTATTAACAAATTTTTATGTTATGGTTTGCTGATTCTTGCGCTTATTTCTAGATTTGTATATCTTATTATGGTTGTCATCTTACATCATTAATTCTTTCTCTTTCATCAATTTCTTAAATGGTTAATGAACTCATGTTTTAAAAATCAACCATAGTCTTTAAAAGATCTTTTCGGATCAATACTAGCCCCTATTCTTCTCCAGTATTCATGGTAATCAAGAAAGGAGGCACTTGGCACATGTGTCCTGATTTTTGTGCCCTCAAAAAAATCACAATCAACATGCAAGATGGCCAACCTTTGTCTTTCACTAGCAAACAAATTTCAGAGAGACATTTGAGCCAATCAATATATGAAAAGGAAATGTTGCATATTATATATGCAATGGATATCTAGCATCCTTATCTATTAGGACAACTCTTTCAAATTAAAACTGTTCATTGTAGCCTAAAGTGTTTTCTGGAACAAAGACTCTCCTCCCCATAGCAACAAAAATGGGTGACCACGTTGTTTGGGTATGATTATGATATAATTTACAAGAAGGGAAAAGAAAATGTGGTTGTTGATGCTATTTATAGGAAATATGAAGTTTAAGGGTTCCTCTTTTCCCTCTCTTTCATTGTATCAAATTGGATTCAAGTAGTTCACTAGAAATGGTTGAAATATCCAAAACGTTATAGGATGATCCAACAATTGCAACATGATCCTCAAGATTCTCCAGGGTACTCTTGGCATAATGACAAGCTTTGCTATCAAGGTCTCCTGTATTTAAGAAAGTATTCAAACCTTAAATCCATGGTTCTCTTTGAGCTTCACTCTTCTCCCACAACATGGCATTTAGGTTTTACCAAAACCCATGAATGGGTCAAACATTATTTTTCTAGGAAGATATGAAATGGGAGATCCACACCTTTGTGGATACATTTTATACCTGTCAACAGAAAAAGGGAGAAACCATCAAATCTCCAGGAACAATCTAACCTCTCTTAATTACACCTACTATTTGGAAAAATATTTATATGGAATTCATTGTGGGCCTACCTAAATTGGGAAATACATTCGTCATCATGGTTGTAACAGATCATCTTTCCAAGTATGCTCATTTCCGTGCTCTTCAATACATGTTCACAACATACACAGTGGCTCAATGTTTTAGGGATAATATATTCAAACTACATGGCATGCCTCATTCTATTATATCAGGCTGTGATCCAACTTTCACCAACAATTTTTGGAAATAACTGTTCATGCTACAATGAACCCGATTGCATCTTAACATTGCCTACCATCCCCATAATGATGGACAAACTGAAGCTGTAAACAAGTGTTTGGAAACATATTTGAGGTTTTTTGTGTATGAATGACAAAATCAATGGGATCAATTGGTACCCTTAGTTGAATGGTGGTACAACACCTCTTACCATACCACCACTCGTATGACTCCCTTTGAAGCGTTCTATGGGAAAAATCCAAATTCGAAGTGTCTTCGAGGTTCAGGAGGTGGTGCTACAAATTTCCTCTACTGGTGAGTTCCCTTGACCTGTGTGTCCACTATATGATCAGTGGATGCTTGTTCCATGTAGTCAAGGTTGAGTTCTATTGGTGTCAATTGTTCTACGATCTATGAGGTGTCCAATAATGGTGGAAAATATGGCTGAAGGAGGTCCACATTGAAGACTGGGTGCATGCCAAGGAAGGGTGGAGTGTTGAGCTCAAAATAATTGCTACCCACAACCTTGGTGATAGTGTAATTCCCATAGCAAAGTGGGAGGAGCTTCTGATGGGGCCCTATGAGACACTTCTTCTGCAAATGTAACCAGACTTTTTTTCCAACCTAGAACTGGTGTGGTACCCTATGTTGATCATGGTGCTTCTTGTACTTAGCATTGGATTTCTGCAAAATATCCTGAACCTGTTGGAGGATGTGTTGAATCTGCTCAATGAATCTGGTGGCTTTTTCGATGACAAACTGATCATGGGAAGATTCTATCTGTGTGGTGGAAAGAGGTAGTGCAACATCAATGGGACCCAAGGGTTGGAATCCAAGCCCCACCTAAAATGGGCTATGGTCGGTGGAGCTACGGAGAGCCTTTTTGTAACTATGTTGAACATAGGGGAGACTCTGATCCCATGCATGTGGATGATTAAAGTTGTACATGCACATGATGTGCACAATCATCCGATTGACAAGATCTATTTGGTCGTCTATTTGGGGGTGGAAAGCAGTGAATTTCATGATCTTGTTGTCCAACAGTGACCAAAGAATCGACCAAAATGTGTTGAGGAACTTGCTATCCTGGTCAGAGATGATGGTATTTGGTATCCCAAAATGTACCCACACTCGTTCGAAGAAGAGCTTGGAATTATTTGCCACTGTGATATTCTTCTTATAGGCTGTGAGGATGGCCATCTTTGAAAACTGATCAATGACCACAAATACACAACCATTTCCTTTCTTGGTGGACATAAGGCTAGACATGTAATCCATTGAGATGGATTCCCAAGGATTCTCGAGAGTAGGAAGAGGGGTGTATAAGCCTTGCTTCTTGATGGATGACTTGGAAATGTCACATGCAGTGTAAGAGATGATATACTTGCTGACATCCTGTCAAATTTTTGGATAATAAAAATGTTTCTGAAGAACGACCACAGTTTTCTCCACACCAAAATGTCCTGGCATCCAACTATAGTGGGCTTCCCAAATTATCTTTTCACACTCGCTTGTAGGAACACAGAGATGGCCCATATGGAATAATAATCCATCCTAAATGTGAAAATAGGTGACAATCGCACCTGTACCCAAGAGATGATATGTGGTGGTGAAATCTAGATGTTGCTGATAAAGTTGGGGCCACTCATATGTCTCATGTCCACAGGAATGGAGCACAGTGGTGAGTGCAGCCACATGAGGTCGTTTGAGGAAGTCAAAAACACGATTTGAGATCCCTATCTTATACTTGATGTTGAGATGGAACTTCTGCAGGTAGGTGGACCACTTCTGATGGCGTTTGTTCTGTAATTTTCCCTATGTCTATATGAACTACAGCTTGTGATCAGTGTGGATGATCGTCTCCTTTCCTAGAATGTAATGTTTCCATTGACAACAAGCTTGTACAATGGAATACATTTCCTTGTCATAAGTGGGGTATTTTCAGACAATATCTGAGAGTGTCTCACTATGGTATGCCACCAAATGATCATGTTGAGTGAGAACTGTGCCTACAACATAGTTAGATGCATCAATCTCAATCTCAAATAGTTGCTACAGATTGGGTAAGGAGAGTACTGGAGCTGACCATAAGTGATTCTCTAGATCATCGAATGATCATTTTTGTTCCTTCCCCCACATGAAATTTTCCTTGCCAGTGCCCTTGGTCACCTGGCTGGGGGACCATGCAATATGGGAGAATCCCAACATGAACCGTCGGTAGAATTTGGCCAGTCCCAAGAAGCTCTAAAGCTCGGTCAGTGTGGTCGGGGATGGATTTTCATGGATGAATTGGATCTTTGTTGAATCAACATGTGCCTCATGCTCATCAACAATGTAGCCCAAGTATTGGAACCTGTTCATTCCAAAGAGCATTTTTCCAAGTTGGAATATAGCTTGTGCTACCATAGGGTGCTCAAAACCTACTGAATATGCTGCATGTGCTCCTCCTGTTGAAGATGAGGATGTCATCCAAATATACCACCACATAGGAGCTGGTGAAGTGTCTCAATACATCATCCATCAACCTCATGAAAGTGGTTGGTGCATTTTTTAAGCCAAAGGGCATGATCAACCATTCAAAGAGACCTTCTTTAGATTTGAAGGTTGTATTCCATACATGAGTTGGTTCGATGGGAACCTGGTGGTAGCTAGACTTAGGTCAATCTAGATGAAGAAATTTTACCCCTTGAGTTGGTCAAGAAGGTCATCAATCCTGGAAATGGGGTACTGGTTCCTGACTTTGATTTTGTTTAAGGCTCTATAATCAGTGCAAAGTCGCCAAGTCTCGTCCTTCTTATGCACTGGTACAATCGAGATTCCGCAAGAGGAGGAGCTAGGTATGATGTGCCCTTTTTGAAGAAGCTCTTGGATCTGATGCCTAATTTCTTCATTTTCCATCAGCGAGCGACGATAGACTAGACCATTAGGTAGAGGTGCATCGGGGGTCATATCAATTGTATGCTTGACTTGGCAGTGTGTCGGTACCTCGATGGCTGAGGAGAATATATCTTTGTATTCTTCCACGATCCCATACACTTGCTTATGCTCCAAAGAGAGGCTCTGTGTAGAGGCCATGGATGTGGCGGTGATTCTTCTTCTTACTGTGAGCACAGATCACAAAGAATATTAACTTCCTGTTCTGTGAAATGACCTTACAGCATTACTTAGTAGAGATTAAATAAATAACGGTAGGCGGTGCTACCTATGGTATCCTATACAATTTTCTACCCAAAGTAATAATAACACTACAGGGTCTAGACTCATACACAATAGGATGCTTCCACAAATATGGTTTTCTTAATATATCATCACAAAATTCAAGGGGAGAAATATCATACAATACCTCATCTTTGAAAGGCTTGATGCCGTAGGGTAGATGACATTGTTGTCTGACACAAAGATCTCTTCCTTGGTGAAGCCAACCAATAGTATAGGGATGCAGGGGATCTGTCATTGGCAGGTCTAGCCTCTTGATGACCTCTACTGAAATTAGGTTCCTTTTACTACTGCTATCGATAATGAAATGAAGCAGATCCCCCTTTACCCACATCTATGAGTGAAAGAGGTGTTCCCCTTCCTCTGGTTCTTCTAGTTCACTTGGCCATTGGTGGTAGAGACAGTGGCACTGGGTTCAACATAGATAATCTGCTTCCCTCCTTCAGGATTTGATTCATAATCAGAATTGACCTCTAACTCAGAAGCCTTTAACTCGACCACGAGTGATTTCTTGGAGAAAAAATCTTCAGTGTTGTGACAAGGGATTTTATGGTACTCACACCATTTTCTCGTGTCCTTCTTCATCTTCTCATTTCCCTTCTTGTGTTGTGTCTTGGATTAGTTTTCCTAAGAGAGACCATTTGAGCTCGGTCTCTTTCTGTGTAGTTTTGGGCCGCCTTTTCTTTTCTTCGGCTGTGAGGAGTTCGTAGATCCAAACTCTCTCCTCTTCTGCTTAAATTTATGCTCGTTCTTGACAACGTATCTCTAAGTCGTTACCAATGAGCCGATGTCTAGAACCTCCATTTTTGTTTGAATGTATCTATGCAAAAAACTATGGTATTTGAGAACCAGATGAGGCTCATAGTAATTGATACCCAATTTGGTGCGTAGGGTATGGAAAATATTGGTGAAATCGGGTATTGTTTGGTCCCTTTCTTGACACAGGGGGGTTCATTTGGTGTACTGGTCCTCATAGATTCCAATAGGGTAGTATTTTTATTTAATGACATCCCAGAAGGAATCCCATGTAGGGGCCACCATAAATATTGTAGATTCCTGGCCTCTACAACCCTTTATTCTTCTATTTCAGCTATCCTTAATTCATATAGTGTTGCTATATCAATGGTAAGCATAACATTCATCTCAAAATCTTCTATAAGTTCATCATAGTTGTCCCACAATCTCTTGTATACCTTGGTCACTTTCCTATGAATGTTTCAATTGTCTTTCAATAAGAGTTTCCAAGTATCGAAGAAGACTTGAACTTTTATCTTTTGTTTACTAGTGTAAAGTGGCGGGGTATTAGGTGGACTCTGGTATACTCCTTGCCAATCTATGATTTTCTGAATGGAATAATTATCCTTTTCGTATTTGTCCTTGATTTCATGGATCTGATCCTCTAGCCTCATCTGGTAATCTCTCTCTCTCTCTCTCTCTCTCTCTCTCTCTCTCTCTCTCTCTCTCTCTACACACACACACACACACACACACACACACACACA
Organism: Picea mariana; assembly: GCA_032191745.1. Taxonomy (NCBI): domain Eukaryota; kingdom Viridiplantae; phylum Streptophyta; class Pinopsida; order Pinales; family Pinaceae; genus Picea; species Picea mariana. The sequence continues at coordinate 243,750 of JASDQU010736514.1, forward strand.
CACACACATATATATATCATTCAGGATGCAAAAATATTTCTTTTCTTTTGATTTCAGTCTTTCATTGAGAGCCATGGATTCTTCCCTTATGACTTCTAGGGCAAGGGTTGTTCTTTGTGTTTTTTATAGAGATTTAAAAAGATTTTGTTTATCTTGTACTAACCCTTGAATCTTGTATTTCTGTTTTTCAACAAACTTGTTGATTTCAACCTGTTTTTATTGTAAATTGGCTAATTCTTGTGCATGATTGTTTTTCATCTGCTCTATGTCCTCATAGTGTTCATGTTGTTGATGATTCCAAATGGCTTGTTAATAAGATAAGGTAAAACACTTGATGGTAGGTCACAATTAGACCTACTCTTGTTTGATGTAGCGTTTCCCACAAGTTTATGTTGCAAACTAATCTAATTCTAACTAGTTCTAACCTATCTCGGGAGCAAAACTATAAGATGAGCACATCTTAAAAAGATTCTTTAACAACATAAATAGTTCATGGAAGAAAAAAACATGTTATAACAATAATACTATATAAATTCTCCCAAATAGTTGAAGAAGAGAACTGTAACATAATCCATGCACTCATAAGAAGTCACAACATTATAGGGATTCTAGATAATAAGCACAAAATTAGTTCACATAATGAATACCCAAAAAACTTAAACCACAAATACAAGTGTAGAATAGTCCTAGAAGCATTTGCAAACAATCATGACTTCAAAATTCCTTCTTTTTTTTATCACTCAGAAGTAAAAGTACCATCATTTGTTACAAAGGGAAAAATTCCTCTCTCTATGCTATGAGTTCTCTTTTATAAGATAGGGGAGAGACTCTTCAATTCTCATGATTGTTCATTTCATTTCTTTTCTCACATTTTGAAAATAAACATGTGAGTGTTACAAAGAGAAACTAAACATACTCGTGAGTAATTATTTTCATCCTAAGACAATTTACAAATGATATTCATTTTAAAAACAATCATTGACTCTTCCCATTTGTGTTATCTTTTGTTTCTCAAATGTTTCTGGGCATTTCTAGCTTCTACCTCATTAACATTCTTATCGCTTCTTTTCCTCTATCTCAACTTTCCATTCGGCTATAGTCGACTCAATTTCATTGCTTATAGATTGAGATATGACTTCTTGAAGTCTACATAGCTAGTTCTTCAATCATATTTAGGTTCTAGATATCTGTTTTTCATTTTTGGAACTTTTCGTCTCTCAATCTGCTAGAAATCACTATCCCATCCTATTCTTCTCTCTTCCAACTTTCCATCGAGCCCTCCTAGGCCTGATTTCATTGCCCGTAGCTCCAGATACAATTGTTTGAAGTTCGTATGAACAATTTTGCCCCAAAATCCATGGTCTGGTGTTTTCTACATTTTATGATGACTTATGTCTGATACCTTTCTAACAAGGTATCATAGGCCTCATTTTGAAACCTGCAGGAAAAATTATGGTCGATTAAAAATCGTCACTCAATAGTCATTGATCAAGCCCATGGGTTAATCTAGACCATTGATTCTTGAGCTCACAAGAGAAAAATTCCACCTACATAAGAGATCAACATTTAGCGATGAGATGGCTTAAACCCTATGGATAGTCTTCTCTAATTTTCCCCTTTTATTTTTTCTCTTTTTACACATGGAGAATAATTAAAAAAAAATGAATTTAAAATAAAAACTAACAAAATTATTTACATCAGTTTACATTTATTTACAATTGGTAACAAAATTAACAAAAACTAATTACCCTAACCTCATGTAAAAAAATTAAAAAAAATTAAACTAATTACCTCGCATTAACGAAAAATAAAAACTAACAAAGCTAAAACCAACAAAATAAAATCAATAAAATAATAACAATTATCCTATCCCTAGTGGGTTTGAACCCATGACCTCTAAGGAAGAAACACATTTTTTTAACCATTAAGCCAATTCGTGTTGCTTGTTACATTATTCTACAAAAAACTATTAATACACAAAAACAAACAAAATTAAATTAAATAAAAATAAATTAATTAATTAAAAAATTTAATAAAATGAAAAATATTAAATAATAAAAATTAAATTAAATAAAATTACAAATAAATAAAATAAAATAAAATAAGAAAATAAAAACAAAACAAAACAAATAAAACAACAAAAAATAAAAAATAAAAAATAATAATATAATATACCCATGGAAAAGCATGCCAAATGATAGTGTCAGAGTGTTGGGCTATGGAGCTGACCTCACGTGGGTGAATGCCGACCATCAGAGTGCGATGGTCAGGGAGAATATTTTATTTATTTATTTATTATTATTATTATTATTTATTATTTATTATATATATACTTTAATTAAATGTATGTCAAGATTTATATACACTACCCACCAAAATTATATTAATTATATCGTTAAATTATACACAGAGGTGGGAAAGGGGAAAATAATAAAGTTAAACTATATACAACTTAGGTTTTTGTGTAAAAATTAAAGAAAATGAAAAGTAAATAAAAATGTAAAAATTAAATTAAAATTAGAAATTTGATTTTTTTTTTTCATTT
>JASDQU010736514.1:253178-271731 GCA_032191745.1 Picea mariana
AGGTTGGGCGACATTTTATTAGGGAATTTATTTTAAATCTTTCTCATCACAGTATTCGTTCTAAGGACATATAGGTTTATTCATTTATTATTTAACAACGTGATGTGCCCTTCAGGATGCACTACATGCTCCAAGGTTGCCACTCACCCCATTTTGTTTCCCTTGCGCAACTTGCCCTTCAGGACGCACTATGTGCTCCAAGGGTGCTACTCGCCTCTTTCCATTTTTCTTGTGCGACGTGCCCTTCAGGACGCACTACGTGCTCAAAGGGTGCCACTCACCTCTTGAATGACTTGGTAGGCATCAAAACCCCTGGAGTCAATACTCCACTAGGTGATCTTGTGGGAGACTAAGGACCTCTAAGGAATAAGGCCCCCGCCTTATTGCGTGCCCCTTAGAATCATCATGAGAAACTGTCGCAGTCGACCCTCATGACATTGTGGGTCTTCTCGAACTAGGTAGTCGTTAACCTATAGTTCGAGCCACGATGAGAGTGATAGTAGGTTGTGGTAGGGTTGTTGTCCATACCTCTCCCTCAATGTCTCTGGTAGTCATGCATGACCCCTCTACTCCACATGTGAGTTTGGTCAACAAGCTATCGTTAGCTTGCATCATCAACAAATCATGTCAGAAATATATCCATAATCATATCATGTAATCAAATGCACAAATATCATATATACAACAATCAAACCCCAACAGTCCACTCCCCGACTCGATCCGAAGTCCAAGGGGTTCCATCGATGCCTCTGCATCCTCGAGGTCCAAAATCCTGCACACTCAGTAAAACCGAGTCAATAGCACCTGTCTATGTCAATGCAGAAAAACCACATGTCATCAAACCATAACCCCTCATAATAAAAATCAAATGCTTAATAGTATAATAATCTGGATCACTTTCAAGCAAGTGTCCTCAAAGAATAAGTTCGCTCAGTGTGCAGAAGAGCGGGATGTTACATACACCTCCTCTTGGTCTGAACTTCGTCCCGAAGTTTCACAGTATATAAGTGCCGAAATAATGTGTATCATAGTGTCATAATCTATCTATCAAAAAAAAATGGAAACTGCTGGTGCATATCATATGCGTCCTCCCAGGTCACTAAGTGCGGACTATAGTTGTCCCATTTGACCTTGACCTGATCTATTGTTCGACGTCGTAGTTGTTGAATGCGATGATCCAGGATGCGGATCGACTCAGCCATGAGTGCCCCCTCATATGATACCTACAAGGAACTCATGTCAATAACATGTGTAGGATCACTAATATAATGTCTCAAAACAGATACGTGAAAAACATCGTGCATACACCTCAAAGAATCAAGCAAGGCTAGTCGATAGGCCATGGGCCCCTTCCTCTCCACAATATCGAAAGGTCCCATGAACCTAGGAGAGATTTTAGCTCCCCTTCCAAACTTGATCGAAATATTATGTGGTTTTACCCACAAGAAGAATTGATCGCCAACCTCATAACTACGGTCGACACAGTGCACATCGACATAACTCTTATGTCGATCTTGCGCTTCTTTAATCCTTTGTCTTATTGTTTGCATTTTCTCTTCCGTTTCTTGGATCACTTCTGGTCTCACCAGGACCCTATCCTCAAGCCGATCCCAACTCAAAGGCGTCTGACATGGTCACTCGTAAAGGAAGTTGAAAGGCACCATCTTAATGGTGCTTTGGTAACTGTTGTTATAGGAGAGTTCCACCAGTGGCAAGAATTATTCCCAACGCTTTTGTTGGTCCATCACGTACATGCAAAACATGTCCTCCAAGGTCTGGTTCATTCATTCGGTATGCCCGTCAGTCTCCAGGTGATATGTAGTACTTAAGCTAAGTTGGGTTCCCAAGGCCTCTTGGAAACTAGTCCAAAATCGTCCAGTAAACACCGATCCCTGATCAGATATAATCCTCTTAGGCACGCCATGCAACCTCACAATCTCACTGATGAAAACTCTAGCTATGTTAGGTGCCTGATACATCGTACGCATAGGAATAAAGTGAGCACTCTTCATCAGAGTGTCTACTACTACGAAAATCGAGTTGTGTCTCCTTACTGTCAGTGGTAATCCAACAATAAAATACATCGAAATAACCTCCCATTTCGATTTTGGAATAGCATGTGGCTGTAGTAATCCTGCTGGATGTCTATATTTAGCCTTTACCCACTGACATTCTAGACATTTGGCCACATAGTTGACTATGTCTGCCTTCATTCCTTTCCAGAAGAATAAGGGTTTAAGGTCCGCCCTCATCTTCGTGACTCCTGGGTGAGCCATGTATACTACTCTATGAGCCTCATTTAGGATCAAGATCCTCAACTCGTCATTCGGTGGTACGTAAATCCAATTTTTAAACCTCAATAATCCATCGATGTCAAACGTAAATCCATCAAACTTTGGTACCATCATTGTGTTTTGTTCGATAAAATCCTCAACCTCTTTGTACTAGTCATTGTCACGCTGTAAAGTTAGAATCTTTTCATGTAGATTCGTTTGAAGAGGCAACACCGAAAAGATGCGTGGTCTCCAACTTAATGTATGTGCCACTCGGTTCATTGTTCTTTTTATGTAAGTAATCTCGAAGTCGTACTCGCTAAGAAATTCCAACCAATGCCGTTGTTGCGTGTTCAGGTCTCTTTGCGTAAAGATGTGTTGTAGTCCACAGTGGTCCGTTTTTAGTTCAAATTTTCATCCAACACGGCAGTGTCTCCAAACCTTCAAGGCATATACGATGGCTAACAACTCCAAATCGTGCATCGCGTAGTTCTCCTCATGCCTTTACAGTTTTCTTGAGATGTAAGCGATCACTCGTCCGTATTGCATCAAGAATTTTCCTAAGCCTTCCTTGGATGCATTAGTGCATACCAAGAAGTCCACATCCATGTCAAGGACCTTTAGTATCGGTGTTGTTGTCAACAACTCTTTGAGATTCCCAAATGCTTCCGCACATTTTTCGGTCCAAACAAACTTTTTGTTCTTCTTCCGCAATTCCATGATCGGATTTGCTATCTTCGAAAATCCCTCAACGAATCGTCGATAGTATCTTGCTAAACCCATGAAGCTACACACTTCTGGGACATTCTTCGGTGCAGGCCATTCCATAATAGCCTTGACCTTTGCTGGATCCATGACGATACCTTCACTGGAGATGACATTCCCTGAGTAGTGAATCTTCGATTGATAAAATGTGCATTTGGACAACCTCCCATACAATTTGTGCTCTCGTAGACACTGTAGTACCAAGTGCAAGTGCTCGTCATGCTCCTTCGTCATCCAAGAGTAAATCAAAATATTGTCAATGAATACTTGGATGAACTTGTCAAAGTACTCGTGAAACACCCTGTTCATCAAACTCATAAATACCCCTGGGGCGTTTGTCAGTACAAACAGTAAAATAGTAAAATCGTAATGTCCAAACCTTATCTTAAATGTGGTCTTAGGGACATCATCCTCCTTGATCCGTAACTGGTGATACCTTGATCGCAAATCGATCTTTGAGAACACCATCACACCCTTCATTTGATCAAATAGATCATCTATCCTCGACAACGGATACTGATTCTTGATCGTTGCCTTGTTCAATTGACGGTAGTCAATGAAGAGCCTTTACGACCCATCCTTCTTTCATATGACAATAACAGGTGTGCCCCACGGTGACACACTTGGACGTATAAGTCCCAGGTCCATCAATTCCTTCAGTTGCATTCTCAACTCCTGTAACTCTGGGGTCGACATCCGATAAGGAATTCTAGCTATCGTTTCAGTCCCCGGTTTTAGGTCTATAGTAAACTCCAATTCCCTCTCAGGCGACATCCCAGGTAACTCCTTTGGAAAGACGTCTGCAAACTCTCTCACCACCAGAAGGTGTTCTAGATCTTCCGCTACACCCTTTTCATTTAACGCAATGATCGCATAGAGCTTACATCCCTTGTGCATGATCTTCTGTAACTACAAGGAAGAGATGAACCTCATGGAAACTCCCTAGTTCCATCCTACAATCACGCATCTTTGTCCCTCATCATCAACCAAGCTTAACCGTTTTGTCTTACAGTTGAGTATCGCCTCATGCGATTCCAGCCAGTCCATGCCGATCATGACATCATAAGATCCTAAGATCGTGATGTACAGGTTGGAATTGGTGAAAAACTCTCCCAGGTTAAGGGTACAACCTGTAACCTTTCCTCCAAGCTTTTGTTTGGCTCCCGAAGCCATCTCTATGAAACTAAACTCATTCTGCTTGACTGCCTTTACCTTAATCATTTTTAGCTCTGCACCAAAAATGAAACTCTTGGTTGCACCAGGATCTATCAAAATACTAAGGGTTTGGTCAGCAACGGTACCTGACGTTTCAAGCATAGTCGACTGGTGCTTGGCCTAGCGGTTATTCACCGCTGCATGATCCGATGGGCCTTTCCCATATCTCCCACGGTAGTGGGTTCGATTGATCTAGATGCTCTAGTTCTCTACACAGGGAAATCGCGCTGGTAGTGTGCCTCCCCACACGTCCAATACCCCTTCTTCAGTCAAGTACTCCTAGTACCTGAAGTAGAAGATGATGGCCCACTGACCTAGAATCCTGGTCTGTTCTGCTAAACAGGCCTAAATTTTTGCTGCTGTGGTTGACGCTGCTACTGATGCTATGGTCCCCGATAAGGTGTCTACTGCTGAGGCATCGGTCGTCGAGGTGTAGTGAAAGTGGATCCCCTCTGGAAGCCACGATATCCTGGCGTATGTCTGGCTGGTGTCTGATGTTGTTGTGCACTAGATGACACCTGCTCTGACCCTTGCTGCTAAGCTCCTCCTCTACTATGAGGGCCTCCTGGATGACATCATGCAAGGTTTGAGGCATCAGAATCCTAACCTTTGCACATATTCCTCCATAAAGGCTGAACACAAACCTATTTACCTTAAGTTTCTCAGTATTAAGATGCAAAGCATACCGAAGAAACTCCATAAAATGAGCCTCGTACTCGAGCACCGTACGGTCGCCCTGTTGTAAGGAGTTGAGATGACTCTCAATGATATCATCTGATAAGTACCTCTCTTGGAACCATTCCTTGAACAGTTCCCATGACACATCTTTGACGACCATGTTTAGTTGCGACAGGAGCATATTCCACCATAGAAGAGTGCTCCCCTTTAGTTGTAAGATCGCCATGCAGACCTTCATGTTGGAGGTATAGTTACGAAGTGCAAAGCACATCACCATATTCTCCAACCATGCCTTGACAGCTGCGTTGTCCGGGGCACCAAAGAACTCGGGAAATTTGACCTTCTCGAGTTCATGGTGAATGCTACCAGTACCGACCGGAGCACACAGTGGACCCTCAGGGGGTGCCGATTCTCTGGCCTCATCTCTATCCAAATGGATAATCAGTGCCTTAGACATGCGCTGAAAAGATCTCATCATTCCAACCACATAACCCACCACTATTTTCTCCTGCTCGACAACTTGTTCGTCTCCCTAGGGGTTAGACCCCTCAGGCGTGGATGCTACTAGAGGTGTCGCGCCTCCTCCCCTAGCACCCCGTCGTCTGCCTTTGTGACGTCCTCTAACCATTATTACCTACATGAATACAAGTCAACTTTATTAGCAACATTATAATAAAAAATCATATCAACAAAAGCTGTAGTGATCCCAAGTCGTGGGTTGAACCCACTCTGATACCATATGTAACAGCCCCTTCGTTATGACAACAAACACAGTGCATTTTTTTTTTTTTTTTGTGTTCTTTAAAGTTAGGGTAATGGAATAATCATGACATGATTGTAACATCTCAAATCAACACAACAGCATAAGAAGGCATCATCATCTACATGTCATCTAATAAATGACAATAGCAGGCCAACACCTTCATATTATAACAACAACACACATTCAACACAACATAAATAACAATGAAGTTTAGCACATCACAACTAACTGAAGTGTAAAGAAAATAATGATCAACCAGGTGCTAAAAATTAAATTAACTTCCCGCCCAACCTATCCTGCAAGGTTAGGACCTCTAGGACATGTAAGCAACGCTCAAGCCCAGCATTCATCCGTTTGAATTTGACCACTCAAGGTCTCAGGGATGGTGACTTTTCTGAGGCACAAGGAAGCATCTAAATCCCTTTACAAAAATTCTGTTCTCAATCAAGAATAATCCTCGAAGTTTAACAACTAAATTAAATCCTATGAACCAAGGATCCATTAATCAAGATTTTATGATCTACTTAAATTACCATTTTGAGTCTAAGAAATCTACTAGTGTCTTAACAACCTTCAACATAACTCATCACCCTACATAATAAGATTGGCACCATTCGACCTTTAAACATTTATAAGTGTAGGTGTTGATTTTCATTATTCAAAATTCAAATGTCTTAAAAATAAGGATTTGAATTTTTTTTCTTTTAAAGGCCAAAATAATATCAACAATTCAACACTTATGATTGTATTAATGAACTCATTGATGTCTAATCATTTAAAAATTCTTTTTACTAGTCACTTTATCAAATAAATCCAAGTCGATAATATTTATTTCCAATCCTAAGAACTCTAAAGACTCTTTCCAAAATTTTATTTAGGAGACTGAATTTAACTTCTTCTTCCATAAACGATCGTTTATTTAGTTCATTAACTCACCCTAGCCATCCTTAAATCATTTTCCTTCCATTCTCAGTGTGTTTACTAGGTTCCTTGATGTGTCCACATAAGGGTTTCTTATTAGAACTTATATAATAGAAATTTTATTATTGAAAAGGGTTTAAAGCATCCTTTACAGTTCCAATAGACTACTATTCCTAAGGATAGTAATATGTTTAGAACAATAAAATCAACACAACAATGATGTTATTTAAAATCATGTGTACCATTCTTAACACACTGAATGCCATCCAATACAAGTTTAACATAGTCGACATGGCTGCAAACATTATTAATTGAAATTTTATATACAAGCTATAATTGTTGTCCAAAAGGTTTTTTGATAAAAAGTTGGTCAACTAAAGTCAAGATAAAAACAAATGAGGTGGCTATCTAAACAAGGGAATAAGTCAATGAAATTGCTGCCATTTACGTAATAAACTCGTTGTTATTGATAGTATGAGTTCACTGTTATTACAGGCTAAACTGCAGTCATTCTAAATATAATTTTGCCACCATTCACACAACAAGAAAAACAATGACACCACACACAACGTTGTCTAACTTATTTAATACTCCACTTAAGGCTATTAACTTCATGACATAATCATTTTCATTAGATAACGCCTAATTAATACACCCATGTAGTAAATCTTGTTGTCAACTGTGATAATAGACGGTCAGATAAAAAAAGTTGTTTTAATTGCAAAAGAATGATTTGAGTGAAATCCAGAATCAAGTCTGAGTGAACAATAGGGAGGCAACACCCAGTTTGCCTTACGCTTACTCTAACCAGATTATGATAGCTATCTAGGGGAGGCAAAAACTTTTGGGAAGCTCATTAACGTTGGTTGTCGGGTAAAACCAGAGCCCCACAATAGTCTGCAAATTCAGAGTAATAATCGTCTGCGTGGGAGAATAGACACTCATTGCGATATGGTGGCACTACAAGAAGGTTAAATAATTTATAAGAAATTCTAATTAAAATTTGAGAAGGCAAACAAAATCTTCTAATATTAAAACTAAAGTCCAGGCACCAAAAATATGTGGAACTTGTGTAGTGAACCTGTGGAATCGGTGCGGTAAAATCTGGGTAGTGGTATCAGAATTTAAGGTAGTAAATTCTATGAGGTGATAAAATAGTGACGTAATAGTTTAAAACCCACGCTAGCTAACCTGGAGGAAGAATCCATATAGTAATCGCTTAAGCACCAACGTTAATTAGCTAAAGGTGAAAATAATGTTACACAACAATAAATTACAAGCCATGCTAAGAGACCGGGTCACACTCACCTATGGAAACTTAACCATCATATAGAGTCGGACTTGGCAAACCAGAGACTCGACAACCAGGGATTCGACAAAGTTGATGTATTTAAAATTTCCCCGACAAGCTTAAAGGATTAATCAATTGAATTGCTTCAGTGACTTGAATCACCTCCTAAACTTTGATTGATAACACAAAAAGACACCAATCCTTAATAACTAAAATTCAAAGAAATCAGTTAATTAAATACATTTTTAGGAAGTGGCCGACAGAGACTGTTATGGTGCAACAATCCTTTTTTTTTTTTAAACGTTACACAACAATTCGTATTAGCAGCACATATACAACAATACACTAAACATGAGTCAATTTTAAGTTTTATTTAAAAACATACAGCCATGCGTTTATATAAAATTAGAATACACAACAAATGGTTTGTATAAGAAGAGAATACACAAAGTCATGGATTAAGAGGTAAGAAACAACAGGGAAAACTCCCATTAGTCGCAAAGATGTTACCCATAACAACGCAAGGATTTTACCCTTCAAAATGCAGTGATTTTCCATAAGATAACACAGTGAGGTATCAATCAAGCGCACATATATTAGTCGCACAAGGCGTAAGACAAACCATCAATTGGGAAAAAACCGCACAAAGCTAAGAAGGTAATAAACGTAGAGATTACTAAACACAGTTTTCAGATGCTAAGAACATTGGGGTGCAGAGGTGATAAACATGCAGATACCATGGAAAGGGAGGAGATCAAACATGGAGATAAGAAGGGGAAAATGACTAGGCAAACACATCCTTCTCTCCTCATCCATGCACAGGAAAGCAGGGCATTTGAATCTATAGGTTGTTGTGCACCAAAGTGATGAGCGTCGATTCGGTTCCTGGCCAACTGATCAGGCGTGGACTGAAGAGATAGGGATGAGGACAAAAAGCAAAAATCTTCACAACAATCAACAACAAAATAGTAATCTCAACATGCAGGGATCGAAGCCAAGGGAATCAATCAACGAAAATCTTAAGGTTATTAGGGGGGGAATTCGATTCTCAATTAAAACGTTGAGTCAATCATTTTCTTTACCCAATTAAAAATATAGAACTGAAAGCATAAGCATACTAATAATCTACCTTGCATAAATAAAGGAAGTGTACCATAGACCAAGTCGCCCGCTCTGTGTTGTTGTCCTGTGTGCTCTGTGAAACTTCCACTTGCCAACCGATGATACTTCATCGGTACCTCCCTGCTAATGCTAGGGGTACTCTTCTTCCCCCTTAGACCCCAAGCTGCAAAGGGGCCACGCACAATAACCAGAGAATCAACTAGCTCCCAGCTCGCCTCGCAAGGCCGAGATACCACTCCTCACCGAGTTGGGTATCCAAACTCCCACAAAATAAGTCAGTCAAGTCTAAAATTATGCAGCGTAATGTTACGCATAATAGCAGAGATCCATCATCCTTCTCCTCCCTCCATTATATAGAGTTTCTAAGTCATTTACTTTCCCTAATTCCCATTTAATTTTTTTTTTTAAATTTAATTCATAAAAATCTTCCCCGTACATGTGTCACCCATCCCCTTCATTCCTCCATAAATTAATTTTATTAATTACCCTTATTTCCCTCACTCACCTAAAGGCACTCCTAGAATCGCTCCTAGGTGTCCCCATATTCCCTTACAAGTTTTAATGAATTTCCCCCTTACTAATTTACTAGTTGAGTTTAATTTAGAAAGTTCTTAAATGCTAGATACCTTACTAAGTTATACTTTCTGCTTTTTCCTTGTGTTTCCCTTTTCTTTTTATGTTTCCCGCTTTTTCCTAGTTTCCTAATTCCTTTAAATTTCCCTCTTTCCCTTTTCATTTAAAACTCAAATTGGCAGCTGTAGAAAATTAACTTTTTTTTTTTCCTTTTTCCTTTTTAATTAATAAATTTTAAATTAACTTATGAGACAAAACAATTATTTCTCCTTTTCCCCCTTTTAAATTTTATCCCCCAAAAGATTTTTATTTTATTTTATAATTTAACGAATTGCTTACCCCTTTCTCGTCACATGGTTAATGATGATTATCACTATTATTTATTTATTTTTATTTTTATCACAAGTATCTCTTAGACCTAGACTTTAATTTCCTAGGCTGGGCCACATTTTATTAGGGAATTTATTTTAAATCTTTCTCATCATAGTATTTGTTCTAAGGCCATATAGGTTTATTCATTTATTAGATAACAACGCGACGTTCCCTTCAGGATGCACTAGGTACTCCAAGGGTGCCACTCACCCCATTCAGTTTCCCTTACACGACGTGCCTTTTAGGATGCACTATGTGCTCCAAGGGTGCCACTCGCCTCTTTCCATTTTTCTTGCGCGACGTGCCCTTCAGGATGCACTACGTGCTCCAAGGGTGCCACTCGCCTCTTGACTGACTTGGTATACATCAAAAACCCTGGAGTCAATACTCTGCTAGGTGATCTTGTGGGAGACTAAGGGCTTCTAAGGAATAAGGCCCCCACCTTATTGCACGCCACTTAGAAATATCATGAGTGACTATCGCAGTCAACCCTCACAACATCATGGGTCTTCTCGAACAAGGTAGTCGTTAACCTGCAGTTCGAGCCATGGCGGGAGTGCTAGTAGGCTGTGGCAGGGTTGTTGTCCACACCTCTCCCTCAACGTCTCTGGTAGTCGTGCGTGACCCCTCTACTCCACATGTGAGTCTGGTCAACAAGCTATCGCCAGCCTGCATCATCAACGAATCATGTCAGAAATATATCCATAATCATATCATCTAATCATATGCACAAATATCATATATACAACAATCAAACCCCAACAGTCCACTCCCCGACTCAATCCAGAGTCCAAGGGGTTCCATCGATGCCTCTGCATCTTCGAGATCCAAAATCCTGTACACTCAGTAAAACCAGGTCAATAGCACCTGTCTATGTCAATGCAGCAAAACCACATGTCATCAACCCATAACGCCTCACAATCAAAATCAAATGCTTAATAACATAATAATCTCGATCACTTGCAAGCAAGTTTCCTCAAAGAATAAGTTTTCTTAGTGCGCAGAAAGATTAATCCTCAAGGTAGAATCATAATCAAATCAACTCGGGGAAATACTAACAATCAAATCAAAAGATGGGAGGAATCTGTATAAATAGAAAGAAAAATAGAAATCATAAGTGAATTCATGAAAATAAAACTAAACTAAAAGGAAATCTGAAGCTAGAATGGTAGTCATCAAAAGGATGAAAACTGGTTGAAAAAGATAATAAGAGAAAACAACAACGAGTAATAAATATGGTAGTAGCAACAAAAGAAGTGTTTTCAGTAGACAACTGACAATAATCCAAGGGAAATCAATAATCAATAAAAGTTAGCCAATCAGTATCAAGCCAAACGAAAAGATTCCCATAGTTTTTGTTTTGAAATAAAAACAAACCAGAGTACGAGAATTGATTATCTAATGAAAAAGATTTGCAACACAGTTATCAAATCAAATTGATCCGCGAATCAAGCAACATGTATTAATGTAGATGCTCAATAAAAATAGATTTTCAAAAACCAATTATATGAAACATTCTACAAAGCCATAAGATCTCAAGATTTCATAACATAAGAAATTCATTTGCAATTTTGAAAATGTTGAATTCTCAATAATAGAAATTACATTTCATATTTCTCACCCAAGTGCAATTTTCTCTTTTCCATAAAAATAATCATTAATACCAAAAATTCATTTTGATAATGCAAAGAGATAATACAACTATGGAGGTTATCAAAATAATCATTAAATTGACTCCAAACAATGAGTATATTAGAAAACAATATGAGAATAAATGAATGAGAATATATTTCTAAACAACTACTGAGTTGGTTACAATCTTGGTTTATCAATAAAAAAAATGTCGCAAAGGAATCTCAAGCAATCAAGTTAGATTAACACTTCCCTAAGTTGCTTTTATTCAAGAGAGAAATCCTGAGCTATTGGTCACTCAAGCCATTTCTCAACCTACATAACAAAAGAGAATGGTGTGATCAACTCTTAGACAGTTTGGGAAGAAATCATTCTCTTAATTGACTAACTTATTGAAATGAAACTAAACTAAAAAAGAAGAGTAAAGATCAAAATTAAAACTAATCCTAAGAAAAACATGCTAATCTAATGTAAACTTAAACTAAGTGGGTTTTCAAAAAGCTTTGTGTAAATATTAGTGCAGTGATCAAGTATTATCAGTTGTGCATTCAACCAAATATCATAGCCTTCTTCTTCAGATATGAGCACTATGTGCTTTGCCACAACATTCTCTTCAATATGAGATTTTAGTGTCATTTATTGTTGTGAGATTTTAAGCCCTGGACACAGCGTATTGTTCCTAAAATCAAAGTCAATCAAATTGAGTAGATAAGACCACAATACTTCAATCCCATCTATCTTCTAAAATACCTATCCATCAGAAAACCTTAGTCATAAAAATATGATTGAAAACTTATTACCATTGCACCCCAAGGTAAGTGTTTCCTTTTGATTATTAATGATAGTGATGTGAAACATTGTATGATCATATTCATCCTTGTGAGATGCAAGATGAAATCATCATGAAAAGATAGAAATAAAGACACATTGGAAATGTGTGACTGATCTTAGGTTACAATCTAGATGGATTGACTTCCCCAACACAAATGAAAAACACAATTAGAAATTGAAATGGAATGAAGTGACTAAAATCATATTTCTAATGGGAAATAATATTATAATGGTAAGCAAGTTCATGAAACTAATAGCCTCAAGATCTCAAGAGTTTTCCAAGTGAAGAAACCATAAATTCCATTTCCTCGAGATAACACATGTCAAAGAATAAGAGGAAAGTGAAATGAAAAAGAAAAGTGTATAGCTTATCTCTCCACTAGGTAGGTTTTCCATTCAAAGAATGAGACATATAATCTGGAAAAAAAAAATCAACAAGCTCATGAGTAAGAGGGCTCAACATAGAAGAAGCACTGAGATGAACCAAACAATTCTTTTCTTTTCTGATTATGAATAACTGATTTTTGGGTTCAAGGAATGCTGAAGAATGTGGGGCTCAATAGATTGATGAATTACACCCCCCCAAAGGAATTCACATTTTTCACATTATTATCATGGCTAAAGTGAAAATAAATGTTGAAAATCAAAATTGGAATCTTAGAAGTTGCCTTGATATATTCCACTAAGATACCTACAACTCCCAAACATTTGAATGGTTTCAACATGAGATAAGTGTGTAATTCTCATCCGTGATAAAATTCAGATTACTAAAAAATGTGACCATAATGAGTGACCCAAAATCAACAAACCCAAAGGATGAAAGGATATTGTTGAACAAAACATCAAGTCGGAAAATCCATCGAATTGATAGTGCTAAGATGAGTCTCTGATCATTCAGTGAGTTGGGGAAAATATATCAGTAGAGAGATTTAAATATCCATGTTGTCCAGAATCGTCAAAAATGAAGCTAGACAGTGTAAATGAATATCTCTTGCTGCTGTGTATGAGAAGAAACTTGGGTGAAGAGAGTTGTAAGATAATAGATGAAATTCCTCCTTGATTTTTTTTTTTAATAGAGCATAAGATATGTGCAGCCGGTGCTTAGAAATTAAAACTAAAAGTGCTAAATGAAAAATAACTCAAAGGAAATAAAAAATTAGCTAAGCTCTTTATGCTAAAAAAATATATGCAAAAAGTTCATGTTGGATGAAAGTGATTGAAGAAAAGAGTGAATGTGAAAGAAATGATTTGGATAAATCCAAACCAGAGGAAAAATAATAATATAAGGAAATTACAAGGATTTGGAGTGGATTGAATTTTAGATGGGAAAAATTTTAATACTTCGAATTGAAATTCAATTAGTATGGGACATCAAAATCAGAACTTTAAAAGAATATCGACCAAACAAACTTTTCCAATTAGAATCATGTAGATGTGAATATAGGACAAATATGAGTGTTCATTTTCATTACAAGAGGGAATGGATAGTGTCTTAATTTCAAATACCCCACTTGAAAGATGCCACAATGCATTGAAAACGATTTGATATGGTGATCATGTATAAAAATCAATGATTTGATAATTGCTCAACATATAGAAAAATTCGAGAATGAAATTTTTTTCCCACATCAAAATTAAATTTAAAATCCATCCAAGGGAAAATTCAGTGGGGAATACTTCTATTTCTTTCCACCTTTGCTGAGAATTCATTTATTGATTAGCCAATAGTAAATAAAAGAAAAGGAAAACATAGAACTAATTAAAAAACTATGAAGCAAATCTAAATTGTGCAAAGGAAAGACAATAGTCTATTCTACCCCAGTCCTACTCTATGATAAAATGGCTGAAAAATGAACTATGTAAATTCATAATGTCAATGTATCCATCCAAGTAATCCCAAGCCTGCAAATATATGTTCAGGACAAAAGATCAGTAACAACACTTGGAATAAAAATAGAGTAAAAATTGGAAAAAATAAAACATGATAAACTCTATCCACTATATTAGAAATGTGACAGTGATAATTCATGGGAATTTATATAAGAAGGATCTCTCCAACCATGTTTCAATCCTATCATAATATCTTGCACTACTACCATATAATTGATGGAGGGATTTCAATGGAAAGTAGCATACCAAATGAGAATAATGCATAGAATTCTTGTAAAGTGTGTTCGGTTAGAGAATCTCCATGTTAATAAAGTCGTTTATCCTTGAAGACAAACCAAAAGAATGAGGGCCTGACATAACCATCAGTGTAGGCCGAAGTGCCTCATTATCGTGGAAAGCCTCCCTGGACTCACAATTCAAGTAACCATCTACTTGAGATAGACTAGTGAGATTATATGATATGCATGGGTTAGGACCAACCATGGTATGAGAGATAATTTCAAAACAATGGTGAGATCCACTAGTATCAACAATATTCGGTAAAGGGATACTTGAGTAAGAAGATTTATTATTTATCAAAAATGAAGAAGGAGAAGATATCCTTTGATACACATTTTCTATATAATTCTCTTCATCCCATGAAAAAGGTTGATAAGGCTTGGTTATAACAAGTTCATGGGAAGAGGCTTTATCCTCTCTATCTTCCATATGTACATTCCCCCCATCAAGTATTTCAAAATGGGTCAACCCTATTGATTCCATTTGATTTCGATGGTGGGTGGTTTCCTGCAAAGTCAAACCATTAAAGAGATCATGATATAAATAATAATAAGTGGAAGAATTAAGAGAATTGAAAGCCTCTCTAGAACATTTTTTTTTTTAGAAAGTGACTCCTTGGATGATAGTTCCTCCTCTTTAAAAACATCATTGATGGGTGGAATCACGAAGGTGGGTTACACTTTTGTGACAATCTGGTCTCCAAAATTTCGAAAAACAAATTTTTGGCCGAACTAAATATATTTTTCGGCCGAAAGCACATATTTTCGGTCGAACTATTGTTCGGCCGAAAACATAAACGTCAAATCGAACGGAGCCATTACGGGGCCCTCGATTTGCGTGTAAAAATTTGGTTGACCGGATATTTTCTTTCCGGCAATAAGTTTTCGGCCGAACTATTGTTCGGCCGAAAGATTTTTCTATATAATTGCCACACATCGGTGTTTAGACGTTTCAAATTTTTTTGGTTGTGTGAGGCTGTGTGTCATGGGAGCAGTGGAGCAGCGGACGCCGAGGGAGCAGTGGAGCAGTGGGCTTTGTGAGTCTCTGTCGTGGGAGCAGTGGAGTAGCGGACGCCGAGGACACAGCGGTCGTGGGAGCAGTGGAGCAGTGGACGCAGCGGTCGTGGAGGTAATTTACATCTTTGCGTATTTACATTCACATATATTTACATTCGCATTTACATATGTTTACATTCGCAGTTACATTCGCGAATGTTTATATACTGTTTGCGTATATTTACATTCACGTTTGGTTTGCGTTTATATTACATTTTCGCAGATTTTCGTAGATATAAACTGTACATTTTCATAGATATAAACTGTACATTTTCATAGATATAAAATGTAAATTGATTTTCATTTGCGTTTGCGAACTGTACATTTTCATAGATATAAACTGTACATTTTCGTAGATATAAAATGTAAATTGATTTTCATTTGCGTTTGCGAACTGTACATTTGCGTTTGCGAACTGTACATTTTCATAGATATAAACTGTACATTTGCGTTTCGTAGATATAAAATGTAAATTGATTTTCATTTTTGTAGATGTAAAATGTAAACTGTACATTTTCGTAGATATAAAATGTAAACTGTACATTTTCATTTTTCATTTGCGTTTGCGTTTGCGTTTGCCAAACTGTACATTTTCATTTTTCATCCATAAATAAGTGGATCATGAAAATGATTACTAGTTTAAAGCTTTTGAGCATCTAGGTGGTTATATTATTTATATCTTGAGTGTATATAATGGTTTAAACCATGTGCTTTTTCTTAAGAGCTCATAGGTTCAAATCCAAAACAGATAAGATATACATACTAATAGAACTAACATAGTCACCAATTACATTTCTGTATCTGGTTATCTTTTTAAATTGATGCAAATACATACTTAGAATCCAATGTAATTGGGTGTATAGAAAAGCCAAACGCAGAATTAGCTTTAATTTGAGTAATTAACCTGTTTGATTTTGTTGACTTTTCCGCTAGAGTCCCAAATTACCTGAATGCACAATCAATTTACATTCAAATCGCGGATCTGTTCAGTTTTCCTTTACTAATAGAACTATATAATAGAACTAATAGAACTGGTTATATTAGCTTAATAAAACTAATATAATCACCAATTACATTTTTGTATCTGGTTATCTTTTTAAATTGATGCAAATACATACTCATAATCCAATGTAATTGGGTGTATAGAAAAGCCAAACGCAGAATTAGCTTAAATTTGAGTAATTAACCTGTTTGATTTTGTTGACTTTTCCGCTTGAGTCCCAAATTACCCGAATGCACAATCAATTTACATTCAAATCGCGGATCTGTTCAGTTTTCCTTTATGCTTTCAATGTACAGTTTGCGAAACTGTACATTTTCATTTGCGTTTGCGAAACTGTACATTTTCATTTTCATTTGCGTTTGTGAAACTGTACATTTTCATTTTCATTTGCGTTTGCGAAACTGTACATTTTCATTTTTCATTGGTTTGCGTTTGCGAAACTTTACATTTATAATTTTTCATTCATTTGCGTTTGCGAAACTGTACATTTTCATTTTTCATTCGTTTGCGTTTGCGAAACTGTATATTTTCATTAATTTCCCATATTTTGCGAAACTGTACATTCGTTTCCCTAATTACATTCGTAAACTGTATTTTCATTCGAAACTGTATTTTCATTCGAAACTGTATTTTCATTCGCAAACTGTATTATGATTTTCATTCGCAAACTGTATTTTCATTCGAAACTGTATTTTCATTCGCAAATTGTATTATGAATTTCATTCGCAAACTGTATTTTCATTCGCAAACTGTATTTTCATTCGCAAACTGTATTTTCATTCGTAAACTGTACATTCTTTTCGCAAACTGTATATTTTCATTCGCAAACTGTACATGCGAATTGTATATTTTCATTTGCAAACTGTACATGCGAACTGTATATTTTCATTTTCATTTGCAAACTGTACATGCGAACTGTATATTTTCATTCGTTTCGCAAACTGTATATTTTCATTCGTTTCTCAAACTGTATATTTTCATTTCGCAAACTGTATATTTACATTCGCAAACTGTAGATTTAAACACAAATTTTCATTCGTTTCCCCTATTTGCATTTGTGTTTGCGTATATTTTCATTCGCAAACTGTACATTCAAAGTCCGCATGGCCAAAAAACGCACTACTAGAGGTCTAGAGGGGTGCTACAATCATTGCTGTTTTTTTATAAGTGCTACAATCATTGCTGTTTTTTACCTCTAGTGCGAATATCTCCCACGCCTGATTCATATATGCGATTTACCATTTACAACTATTCCTGGATTCTTAATGTTTGTGTTTCCTTTTCAAGTTTGTTTTTTGTGTTTGGTTTTCAATGTTTGTCTTTTGCAAACGAGTTTCCACTAGTAAAACTTTAGATTCCAATTTTCTTATAAATTTAAGTGAGGGTGAGAAGTAAACCTAGCCATGATGCGTATAATATCTTTTCCAACAAAATATCACCAATGCATTATTTTATTTCCTTAAATGCCAAGAACAACCTTTCACAAAACCCTCATTACTTTTGGGCAATGAATTGATGGATAAAGTATATGGATTAAAAAATGTTGCTTGAATGATTTGGAAAAAAAGTAGATTTTGTGATATAGATTATCTTAATATATTTTTCGAAATATGTAATTTTTCTCCTTCCATTTTCAAATGGTTAAGATACTAATATCACAAGTTCCTAATTTGTTTCATGGACTAGATTTCCATACATTTCATAGAAAACATTCCAAAATTGAAATTGGGCTTTAACAACAACAAATTGCAAACCCCCATCATGTAATTCACTTCATAATATTTTTAATGATATCTCATTTTTTCCAACTCACTTTTAAATGGTCATGTTTGAGTCAAACATAAGTTAGTTTTCCTAGACATATGGTAGTTTGTAATAGTTGTAAAACAT
>JASDQU010736514.1:298429-309803 GCA_032191745.1 Picea mariana
AACACAATTCTTCACAAGTTTTGTTTTTACTGTAAAGTGAAATTCTAAATAAAAAAAATACTTTTATATGTCGGAAGTTGAATAACTTGTGAAAATACAGTTTTTTTTGTCATAAAACAAGCAAAAGTGTAACCCACCTTCATGATTTCACCCTGATTGATTGTGAATTTGTGGGATCCACACTAGGTGTGGTTTCACAATCGACATGTTCTTCCTCAAGATGGTTTTCCTCTTCCAATTAAAAATTGGATTGTTGTGATAAAAGAGGTATGTCTTGTAAGTTGATCTCTTTTCTTGAAGTGAAAATATCAGTGTGGTTGTCTTGCTCCTGCACAACATGAGGTTTTGAAATATCTTCCAAATCATATTCACAATTATAAGAGGGGAGAAAATGAAAAGAATTCTCAGAACAAGAAGAATGAATAAATGATTCATCAACAATAGGAAAATAATATTTCTCTATGTCATTTGAACTAGGAGAATTTTAAACATCAGGATAATCCAAATCAACATAAATTTATTTCAAATTATCCATGTGTGAGGAAGAATTCATTTTATGTGTGTCTAGATTTTCTTTATTAACACAATTATCGGAATTCATGTCTTTCCCCTTAGATTCCTCTTCCATTCCTTGTGATGGAGAATATGAGATAAAAGAATGAGAACCTGACATAACCGTCGGTGTGACCCTAAGTGTCCCATTATCAACAGGAAAATCCTCTTCTTGGGTAGCTATAGAAAAATCTGAACTTAAATTTACGCAAGATGCCTCTTTTTCGACACAAGGAAAGAAAATATGTATGGAGTGGTGAGAGGATACATATGCTTCTTCTGAGAAATAATTCTCTATCTAATCTATATCCCCCATTGTGAAGAAATATTCAAACATATGGAGTTCACCTAAAGGATTAGTATTTTCAATATTTTCATTTAAATCAAAACCAACATGTAAAGGAACATTAAAACTTGATTTAGATTCTTCATCCATTGATTCATGTGTTTCATTAGTAAGAGAGACTAAATAGGAAATCAAATAATTGTTAGAGGGCTTATTATCCAAAAGAAATCTACAACAAAGATGAGTAAATATGATAACAAAATATTCAAGGGATTCATCTTTTTTCTTCTTAAGCTCTAAAATTTTTGCACACAAATTCTCATAATCATAGTTCTCAAAAGCATGCGAAAATTCACACATAAATTGTTTCCATGTGTGAATAGAGGCAACTGACAAAGTCTCGCACCAACTCTTGACTAAGATTGCAAAAGTGAGAGTGAACAACTCGCAAATGGTATTTCTATTAGTAATATTGTGAGAACAACAAAATTTCCATAAATTTAAAGCATGTCCATATGAAGAGATTACACTCTTATCATCAAATCTAGGTTGTGACAAGAAATGTAAAATATTTCTAGGAGCTTTGGGAGGTACAGTGCCAGAAGAACACCTCCATAAAGGGATATGGGATGGGGCCATTAGTAAATTGAAACAAAAGATTAATTCAAATTATTCCACATGCTCAACTTGCCATTTGTCCCTCCTTTTAGTGCCATTTATGTTCACGAGTCCGAATGGCCTATCAAGAAGATGAGGGAAAATGCCCGATGATAGTTCCCAATTAGACCTACTCTCATTTGGTGTAGTGTTTCTAATGCATTTATGAGCCTCGGTGCCACTCAAAATTAAAATAATAAAAAGGGGAAAGACAATGAACTTCCCCCCAAATAATTCTAATAAATCTTAAGACTAATAAAACTAAAATAAAACTAATCTAATCCTAACTAATTCTAACCTATCCCGAGAGAAAAACCAGAAGATGTGCACAACTTAAAATGATGCTTTGACAAAAAAAATAGTTCATGAAAGCCAACAATATGTTATAACAATAATACTACAAAAATTCTCTCAAATAGTTGAAGAAGAGAATTGTAACATCATCCCTATACTCATAAGAAATCACAACAACATAAGAATTCTAGATACTAAGCACAAAAATAGTTCACATAATCAATATCCAGAAAAATTAAACCACAAATACAAGTGTAGAATAGTCCCACAAGCATTTGCAAATAGTTATGACTTCAGAATGCCTCCTGCTCTTTATTACTCATAAGTAAAAGTACCATCTTTTGTTACAAAGGGAAAAAATCCTCTCTCTATGCTATGAGTTCTCTTTTATAAGATGAGAGAGAGACTCTTCAATTCTCATGACTATTCATTTCATTTTTTTTGTTTCTTTTCTCACATTTTGAAAATGAACATGTGAGAATTACAAATAGAAACTGAACAGACTCATGAGTCATTATTTCCATCCTCAGACAATTTACAAATGATATTCGTTTTAAAACAATCATTGACTCTATCGATTTGCATTATCTTTTGTTCCTCTAAAATTTATGGGAATTTTTGGCTTCTGCCTACTGATTAATATTCTTCTAGATTCTTCTCCTCTATATCATATTTCTATTGAGATATCGCTGGCTCAGTTCCTTTTCTGGTATCTTGATATATGACTTCTTGAAGTCTTCATAGCCAATTCTTCAATCAGATTCATGTTCTATCTGTGTTTTGCATTTTTGGACTTTTTTTCTCTCAGTATGCAAGAACTTGATATCTCATCCCACTCTCCTCTCCTCCATATTTTGTATGTGGATGATATGTTGTTTATAGGAAACAACAAGGAGATTATCCAGGATGTGAAAACTCAATTGTCCTCTATATTTGACATGAAGGATCTTGGTGCTGCAAAGTTTTACCCATAATGTGTATAGAGAGACATACATAGAAGATGAGGACTTCAAGGTGGTGTTTCAACAACTACACATCCAAATTCATATAGAATAAGGCGACGACAAGGATAAATATCATTTCTAGAATGGGTTACTATACAATCTTGACAACCTCTGTGTCCCTAAATATGAACGACTACAACTTATTAGAGAAACTCACACCTACAAGGTTGCAAGACATTTTGGTGTTGGGAATACAATTGCCAACTTACATAGGTATGTGTACTAGCCCAAAATGAAAGAATATGTAGCATGGTATTTTAGAGGATGTATACTTTTTTCTACCAACAAGCCCAGTAATAGGAAGCAAGGCTATACTATCCCTTACCTACACCCACTCAACCTTAGGAAATAATTTTCATGGAGTTTTTCGGAGGTTTACCAACAACCAGTAAGGGACATGACTATATGTTTGTGGTAGTTCAAATATTCAACAAGATGTGCATTATAATGTCTTGTAAAGATACCATCAAAGGGAAAGAAACATAAAAAATGTTCTTTGAACAAGTCTGGGTGCACTTTGGGATACCAAGGAATATCATCTCAGACAGGGATACAATATTTCTTAGTACATTTTGGACTATAATGGGGGAGAATATGGATGCTAAGTTGAATATATATATGATGTTACATCCATAGATAGATGGGAAGACATAAGTACTTGATAGGTATTTGATGTAGCTTTTAGGGGCTACAATCATAAGCATTCAAAGACTTGGGATGAAAATACAATTTACATACAACACTCTTATAATAGAGTAGTCCACACTTCTATTGGTAAGTTACCTTTTGAAACTTTATTTGGATATTTTCCACATTTTCCCTTGGATGTTGTATATGGATAGAAAGGAAGGGTGACGGAGGACCACACAAGGGATGCATTAAGCGAATAAAAAAATCTTGAGAAGATTAGGAAAATCCATTTGTAAGTAAAAGATACATTGAATAAGTCACATGAAAAATAAAAGGCCATACATGGTGAACAGAGAACGAAGAAGTCATTGAAAGTGGAAGACAAAGTTTTGTTATAGTTGAACAAGAAAAGACTATAGGTTTCTAGTAAGAAGGTCAAGGATCTATGGTATGGACCTTTCGATATATTGGAGAGGGTGGTAGATAACGCCTAAAAACTCATTCCACCCACATACATGCACATTTACTCAATAGTGAATGTGGATATCTCAAAATCTAAGTCTTCCAATGTGGACGAAGATGAGAAGTATGTGCTACTTCCATAGAGGACTTAGCACCATATGATCAGGAAGAGTTGGCATAGGACATTGTTTTACAAGAAAGGTATAGAACTACAAGACATGGGCAACACAACCTTTGGTAGATTGGGTTGAAAGGACAACTTCTAGGCAAAGCAAAGTGGCTCTCTCGGGAGAAGATAGAGGAAAAATTTCCTCACCTTATTTATTAAATATTTTATGGACCAAAAGACACCCTAACTAGGGAGGTATGATATGGATTGGTTGACTATATTATTTTTCATCTATGTCGATGCTTTCAGAGTGGAAAAATATTGAGGAATCAACTTGCAAGGTCATCATAATGGTAGGTCCTAGCTTGGAAAATTGGGGTTTGAAACCTTCTGAGGCCATTTTGACGCATCAAATGGAATTTTTTGGGGTCACATATGAAAAATGGATTCTTGTTGAAGGTGTCTCAACCTTTATTGGAAGCAATCAAAGGATCTGGGAGAAATTTTCCATCATCTCATTCCTCTTCATGTGATGGATCCTCGAGGAACAACTTGATAGGATGTCTTAATCCATGATATTTGTTTTCATCCACCATGGGAGGTTGTTTGGGCTAATGAGAGTGGTCTTACCCAAGTAAAATTAGTTCAATACCCAACTCTTTATACCCTGACCTCGTCAGAGACAAAACAACAAAGAGCAGATTGCTCTAATACTAGTAATCTAGATTGTATAGAGAATGAAATGAGAGGTAGGAGTATGAATGGAAACACACAGACATAAATATTATATACGTAATAGTAATATTGTGAGAACCAAATTCTATTAATAAATGAAGCAAGAAAGCATTGTGAAATGCAAAGTAATACAAACTAGCAAGAATGATGGTAGCTTATCTCTCAAGAGAGAGGTGTTGCTTACACTCATTCGCAACAACCATAACCCTAGGAGATGAAGTGGCTAAAAGGAATGTGGGGCCTGAGGATTCTAGTTGATATGTCAACTTCATGAGGTCACAACTTCTACACACAAACTCCATTTCGAGCACACAATATTGCATTGGAAAGATCTCGATAAGAAGAAAACTTCCAGTCAAGGATTAGGGATGCCATTGAAGCACTAATCTGTTGAAGGGACAAAAATCAGTATTAAGGGCCTATAAAATGCAACGAAAGTTCAAGACTTGGAGAACTAGAGAAAAATTGGTAAGATGGGGAACTGTTATAAGTCAGTGGAAGAGGTGGGTGGCCATTGATATCCGCCTGGATCGTTTTCACCCAAAATACTTGAGTTCTATAGCCTATCCCAATAATTGGATGACAAGTGTCCATTCTGGTTTCTTTGAGAATATTAGATCAGTGTCCATTAAAGAATATATATTTGTAGTTGCATCAATGTATAAAGGTTCTTCTACCTAATTAATCTCTAACATTGTTCTTGTGTTATCAAGCGATCTGTGAACATCTACAACACTTTGTTGATGTTATATGTTTTTGTATTAATATGTATTTTTTTTCAATCACATTGACGGATAACACTTTAGCGAATTAATACACAAATTATTCTCCAATATTTTATCAAAACTCCTCTTCACTAAGAAAATTTCTTAGATAAGACTTTAGTACCTCATGATCTTCACCTTTGATTGGATAAACCACTACATTTTTGGAAGATTAACTTATAGTATTTTCAGTTTTAGTTTATGATTTTTTCTTTAAATTTTATTCTTATATTTTATATATATTTGTAATTATTTATTAATTATTATTCTTATATTTTATATATATTTGTAATTATTTATTAATTATTAGAATATTAATTTTTAAAATAAAATTCTGTAGTCGGAAAAATATCCACACACAAATTTGACCATTCTTTAATTAGATGTGTCATATTGAAAAAGATATTATTAATTTTCTTTTTTATATTCACATGCGAAAGAGAAATTGTAGCCGCATAAAAATTTAGATACATTTTTTTAACGTCCGTTTATTTTTCTTAAAAAAATATTTTTTAATTAAAAAATAAAAAGTAAATTATTATTTTAATTATATAAAAAAGGTATACTCATAGAAATAAAGCATAGTTATTAGTTATAATAAAAAATAATACATTTAAATTATTATATATCATATAAATATGAATTTTTTTTTTTTCTAATTAATGATACATTATCTTTTATTATAAAATAAAATTTTAAATATAAATTTGAAAAAAAAATGAATTAATATAAATTATTTTTTATTATATTTTTTTTTAGTAAAGTTCTCTATTCAAATATTAACTTCAGTTACCAAAATATATATGGATTAACAAGCGAAACTAAAAAGAACCATGATTGCATACCACACAAAATTTAAAGTTGAACTTGACACCTAAAATGTTCTTGAACAACTAAAAAAACTAAAAGTCTTGATAACTAGTAGTCTAGATAATCATAGAAGAAAAGTCTAAAATTTCGAACTAGAAAAGACAGACAAAGCGATGAAAACCAAAGAGTGTATCAACCATGAGAAGGGGACACTTGAGCAGCCACTAGGCTGGAATTGGTCATAGGTCATGCAACTGAAGAAGACCTTGTATGTAGAGGACCAACAAAAGGAAGCATGCAGGATCCACCATAATGTCTGACCAACCAAGAGACCATCCTCATGAGAAAGTTGCCATGCTCCTCAAGTGACTCCATCAATCGCTTGATCTTCCTGAAATAATGGTCACTTGGAAGAATTCCCAATGCAACCATGGTATTGGTGAGCCAATAGAGTTCGAGAGTTCTGTATAATTTAGAATTCCTTGTTCTAGTGTAGCCCAGACCAGGAATGATATAATGATACTACCCACTTGTTTTTCAACCTCATCGTCCTACTTATAAGCCCAAACCAACCTCACATCTTGTTCTAGAGTTGACATGGTTGCTTTATCATCTGTTGGAACAAATGGATGATACAACTCAACAACCTCAACAACATCCTTTGTCATGCATTTGATGACCAGGGGAATGTTTGGAGCACTGTCCATGGGGAGCCATGAGAACAAGCTAAATATAATTAAAACCAGAGTCCCATTGTGTTATTAGAATGCACCCTTAAATATACACCAAAAACTCAGGGCTATGAAGGCCATAGACCACCCCTTTTCCAGACTTAACCCTCTTGGATCCATCATGCAAAGCAAAACCTAGAGCTCAAAAGTTTCTAATCCCATTAATGTCATGAAAAGAAACTTAAGTGCTTATTCCTATGCCCCATTTCCATCCTATGTGGTAGTCCAATATGCACTAGATCCTCCATTATCCTTAACCCATGGAAACTACATGAGCAAAAAAACATCCCTAATAGTTACCCCTTCCTTTAATGGAATCATTAAAATATAACTTTAATTTATACAAATTTGAAAAATCAATAAATAAAACAATGAAAAATGTAACTCATCTTTATTGTTTTACTCAATTTACATTTTATCTTTTCTTTATTAATTTGATTTAATAATTTTTTCTATTCAATTAATTTTTTCCTAAATCTAATTAAATAACAACAAATAGTCAATCTAATATTAATATTAATATTAATATTAATTTAAATTTAATATATATATATATATATATATATATATATAATCAAATTATAATTTTTTCGAATGAAAAAAGTTTATAGAATATATTATAATTTACTCTATACTAGAAAGTTTATAGAATATGTATGTAAAGAGTAAATGGTTTTACTAATTTTATTTTCATTTCTTCTCTATTTAAAAAAATTAATAAAATAAATTTGATCAAATATTTAAAATTATAATAATTATCATCTCATTTAAATATAAATTTGTAAAATTAAAATTAAAATAAGAATAATAATTTTAATATTCATGTAAATTTATTTTAATAATGTATTTTAATGGATTAAAAAGAGACTATCTCATATATTTAATCAACCTTGAAATTACAATATTTTATCAAAATATTTAAGCTTTCTCATCACTTGAGAGTCAGAATAAGTACCTGACATTTAGGTTTATATGAACTTATCTAAAATCTTTAATCAACAACACACAATTAGCATAAAATATTATTCCATAACATAATTTGTTATGTAGCTTGTTGATTCTATTTTATATATCTTATTAACATGGTGTTAATAATCTATATTTTATATATCTTATTAACATGGTGTTAATAATCTATATTTTATATATCTTATTAACATGGTGTTATATATTTATATTTTATTTTTACTATTTTTTATTTTTTATTTAGTAAAAATTGTAATATGATATTTATGATTTTTGTTAATTAAGTTTATTTTAGTTAGGAAAAAATATCTTTATCTTGGTTATCCAAATTCAATCCATGCAAAAAAACATGTTAAGTAATAAATATATTATTGTAATAATTTTCATCTTTGTTGTTTATTCATTCTTCCTAACTTTGAAGAAGCAAACAAATTCATCTCTAAAAATAATAAAATGAATTTTATTTGTAATATGATATTTATAATTTTTGTTAATTAGATTTACTTTAGTTGGAAAAAATTATCTTTATCTTGATTATCCAAATTCAATCTATGCAAGAAATATGTTGAATAACAAATATATTATTGTAATAATTTTCATCTTTATTGTTGTTCATTCATTCTTCCTAACTTTGAAGAAGCAAACAAATTCATTTTTAAAAATAATAAAATAATTTTTTTTTATTAATAAATAATAACTATTTTTAAATATAAATATAAAAAATTATTTAAAAAAACAAACTAAAAATAAAAAATTTCAAAATAATTAATTAATTTTTTTTTTACAATATATATTATCTATTTTCCCTTAAATAACCATAAAATTCATATTAAAAAATAATAACTATTCTCAATATCAATTATCAATTATGAAAAATCACCACCCTCTACTAACAGCCTTTAATAACAATTATGAAAAATCGCCATCTCTCAGTTAGTTATTGTCACTGATACCTAACTTAAAAGCCGTTCAGTCTCAAAGCTGCCCAGTACATACTTATGGGGAAAGTCGTTCCCTCTGAGCTGCCCAGTACATACTTCTGGAGAAAGAAAATCATGTATAATATTTTTAATATTTAAACCATTTGTGCTCTTCAAACAAAGAGAATTTTAATACAGAGAGATACGAATGGATTAAAAAATAAGTGAAAATTAAAACTGAAAAATATTGCACATTAAACCGGAAAAGCCACTATTTTCTACTGGGCTGGTCAATCAAAATCATCACGGTAGTATTAAAGAGAGTAGAAAGATTAAACCCAAAAAGATCTATTCATTTCAATTGCATTTCCAAATTATTGGAATAGCGGAACCACTTGTTATTAAATATTTGTCCACCACCATACACACAATTTTTAGAGATATAACGGTTAGAAAGATGTAAAAAAGAGTGAAATGCTAAAGTAAAAAAGAGTAAATGTTAAATCTGAAAAAAACTTATTACCGTTTGAAAAAAGCTTTATTACTCGTGAGTGGAGCAAAAACGCAGAAAGCTCTATGACCGTTGGAGCCTCATATTTTATACATAAATTGAGTTCGATTGCAGTGTTTTAATATCTTTCAAAGGGATGAAGTATTGTATGCTTCTTGAAAGATTCATTAATTTTTCTTTTTTTTGTTCATAGGGATTGGAGTATTCTGTGTTTGAGCTGTTGTTCTTTCTGGCTTTATTTGTTGGTGAATTTTTGTTTAGTTTTCCCTTATGTATTTTTCCCTGCCTGGTTTGGTTTTTTGTGGAGTGTTTTCTCTTGGCTTTCAAAATGTGTGTATGTAATTTTTTGGGTTTGGTTTCGTTTTGTTTTTTCTGCATCGTTTTTCGTATTATTTGTTTATGAATTTTTTGGTTTCGTTTTCGTTTTTCAGTTGGTTAGTTAGATTTGCTTATGAATATTTTTGGATTAGATATAGCATACTTGGTAATATTAAAATTTTTGTTTTCATTTAGTATATTTATAGATAGTAACATTGCAGTTTTAACCAGTAATAATGTGCTGATGATACACAGATATGTTGTGCCAGAGGGATTGGGAGATGATGCACAGATGGTACGTTTTGCAGGAACGATTGGAACGTTTGAGTCTACATTAACTAGCGAACTAAAAAAGTTGATTCAAGGGAATTCAGGTAATTCAGATTACTATAACACTAGTTTCTCGGATATAAAATTCGGATGATCTTGTCTTTGGACATACTTTTACATTGTTTTAAATTCTTTAATAGGAATATCGTTCCATTGGAGCAAAAATATTGATATTCTTTAATAGGATTATAGGTTGTTTTTGAAAAGCTCTATTATAGTTCTAGTGGAAAAAAATTAAACGAAAATCCAGAAAGCTATGTTACCGTTGGAGCGTCATGTTTAGAATTATAACTTGAGTTGGAACGACATGTTTTAATGATTTCCAGAGTGATGAGATATTGTATGTTTCAGCTGTTTTGCTTTAGCGGTTCACTATTTGTGTTTTTTTTTAAAGGGATTGGAGTATTCCCTATTTTAGCTGTTGCTCTCTCTGGATTGTTTGGTTGGTGATTTTTCGTCGAGTTTTTCATGAGTGTACATTTTTGTGCTTAGTTTGTTTTTTTTGTGGAGTGTGTTTTTTGGCTTTTTTTGTTGATGTAATTTTGGTTTGGTTGTTTTGCAGTGTTCTCTTGGCTTGCCAAATTTATTTATGAATTTTTGGTAGTTTTGGCTTCGTTTCCTGTGTAGTGTTATCTTTGGAGACACACTAAGTCAAATATTATAATTTGTTATTTTTTAATGATTAAGTTTATAGACAACAATACTGCAGTTGTAAAGAGAAATTTGTTCATGATGCACATATATGTTGGAGTGATTAGTAGATGATGCATATATGTTAGAGGGATTGGTAGATGATGCATAGGTATTATGGTTTTCAAGACTAATGGAATATTTAAGTTTGAGGTATTATGGTTTTCAAGAGTAATGGAATATTTAAGTTTGACATATATTAAAGAATTAAAAAATGATGAATCATGGAAATGCAAACAATTTAGACTATCATAACACTTTAGGTTAACACTCTAGTTTTTGGGGAAAATAAAATTAATTAAAGTGGTGTTTATGATATTTTGGAGAAAATAAAATTAGTTAAAGTAGTGTTTATGACACTTGAGATATGATGAGATTATTAAACTTACTTTTCAGTTGTTAGTAGGATTTGAAATTGATGAAATTTTTTAGTTCAGTGTTTTTTAATTTTTGAGGTTTTTGTGAAGATTTAATTATATTAACTGAAATTTTGATATATATGATGAAACTACTTGATACAATATTCATTTTTTCTGGTTGCAAATTTATGTAGGGAAATAACAGTTTTCATTTTATCTTTACCTGTAAGTTGATTGTCTGCTATT
>JASDQU010736514.1:368905-389611 GCA_032191745.1 Picea mariana
AAAAGTACTTTCACAGAGATGAGAAGGTTGGCTCGTGATGAGACCCCCTTTCCCTTAGCCATGCAA
The DNA here is from genome assembly GCA_032191745.1 of Picea mariana. NCBI lineage: Eukaryota > Viridiplantae > Streptophyta > Pinopsida > Pinales > Pinaceae > Picea > Picea mariana. The sequence continues at coordinate 368,972 of JASDQU010736514.1, forward strand.
CCAAAGGCCATTGCCCTGGCGTGGTAACCACATGGTGGCAATGTCATACTGTTAGGTACCCATGAACCTAATAGGCTGGCTCGTGATGAGACCCTCTATCCTCATGATGAGACCCCCTATCCTCTTGACTAGGTCGGATATCCTTGGGCGAATCATCTCGAGTTTTTATTTCTAGGCTTTTATCTTTTACCAACTGCTTTTACCTTCTGGGCCTTTAGCTCCTTCTTCCCACGAGATAAGGTGCAATCCTACAAGCAAGTCACCCCAATTCTCGGACAAGGGGAATGGGATAAATGAGTGGGAGATAAGATGAAACGTTGGTGCTATGATGGGAGCAGACGATGGCTTTTCAGAAATCCCCCCAGTGGCAAACCAAGACCTATGGGCACAGTCTTGCTAGGACACCCTGTCAATATCCCAAGCATGGTCAAGTGGGCTAATGTAAGATCCAAGTAGTTATTAGAGGTAAAAGGAATTAGATGCATATATTTAAAGGTTTCAATGATCAAAGTGACACATACCATGATACCTGGACCAATTACCTCATGGAGCAAGAACCCCTTCTAATACAAGACCAAGACGATGGTGATGGATGTTGCGACTGATGACAAGACAAAGCTAATGGAAGAAGAAAAGGATGGGACCTTCAGGGCCATTCTCAGGTCAATCTTGCTCTCGATACTCCATGTCTAGGACTTGTGGGCCTTGAGACATGATCTCCTAGTTATCCCTAAAAATAGGGGATAACAGTAACCATTGAGCCCACTGATTTTACCTCTCAAATGAAAAACACCTCAAATATGTTCCCAAACACCTGTTGACAATTTAAGTTTGGCCATCCATCTGGGGGTGATAGGCAGTGCTAAGATGCAATTGGGTGCCATGTAGCTTGAAACATTCCTGCCAAAACATTGTTGGTGAAAGTGGGATCTCTATCAAAGAAAATAAAATGAGGCATGTCATGAAGCTTTAATATATTATCCATTAAGATTTGAGCCACTGTGGGTGTTGTGAATGGGTGTTGAAGAGCACATAAATGAGCATATTTAGAAAGATAATTGGCGACCACCATGATGACTGATTTATTTCCTAATTTAGGTAGGCTAACAATGAAATCCATATAAATAACTCGCCAAATAGCAGGCGGGATTGGAAGCACTTGGTGTGTGCCTTGATATTTGTTTGTTTGTCCCCTTTTGCATTAACAGACCTTACATTCATCCACAAAGGTGTTGATGTCCTATTTCTTACCATCCTAGAAAAAAGAACATTTGACCCATTCATAAGATTTGGTAAACCTTGAATTCCCAACTGTGGGGGAAGCATGAAGTTTAGAAAGCACTGTGGATTTAAGTTGTGATTGTTTGCTTAAATACAAATGGTATTTGTAGAAAATATATTCATTGTTCCAAGAGTACACTGGAGAAGTTTGAGAATTGTGTTTCAATTGGTGGATCATGCTAGAAATTTTGTGTTATTGCAGCCATTCCTGACAAACAACTTGGAGCCAATATGGTACAATGAAGGAGAGGGAGAAAAGGAAACCGTCTTCTTCATACTTCGAGGAAAGAGTTTCTGTAACTACATTTTCCTTTCCCTTCTTGTAAATTATCTCATAATCATATCCAAATAGCTTGGTCACCCATTTTTGTTGCTCTGGTGATGAAATCTGTTGTTCTAGAAAATACTTGAGACTCTAATGATCAATTTGAATTYGGAAGCATTGTCCAAATAAATAAGGACACCAGAGATGCACAACATGAAAAATAGATAACATTTCCTTTTCATAAATGGATCGTCCCAAATGTCTCTCAGAAAGTTGTATGCTAGTGAAGGCCAAAGGTCTTYCATATTTCATGAGGATAGCCACAATTCCTTTCCTGGAAGCATCACATTCCAGTACGAAATTATTTGTTAAGTCTAGAAGTGCTAGGACAGGGATCGAGAAAACAACATCTTTCAAGGATTGGAAGGAGTGATTAGCAACTGGATTCCAAGTGAAAGAATTATTTTTAAGGAGACCAGTGAGAGGAGCTGCAAATTTTCCATAATTCCGAACAAAATTCCAATAATATGCCATTAAAACCAAAAAACCATGTAAGATCTTAATATTTTTAGGGCGAGGACAATCCTGTATATATTCAATTTTCTTAGGATCCATTTGTAGGCCATCCTTGACAACAATATGACCCAGGTACTCCACTTATAAGGCTCCAAAGGCACATTTATATTGTTTGAGGAAAATTTGGTGCTTAAAGAGTAGATGGAGAACTTGATACACATGGGAGAGATGGGATGTCCAAGTTTTACTATAGATCAGAATATTATCAAAAAAACTAAGACAAAATGACAGAGAAAAGGATGGAAGAAATTATGCATAAGACTTTGGAAAGTGGAAGGAGCATTACATAGGCCAAAGGGAATTACCAAGAACTCATAGTTACCCTCATGAGTTCGAAATGAAGTCTTGGGAATGTCATCTTCTTTCATATGTATATGGTGGTAGCTAGAACGTAGATCAAGTTTAGTGAAGCACTCAGCACCACTCAATTCATCGAAGAGATCATTAATGACAGGAATGGGGGATTTTTCTTTGATTGTGAGTTTGTTGAGRGCATGAAAATTAGGAAACATGCACCAAGTACCTTATTTCTCAAGTACCATGGMCATAGAGCAAGAATAAGGGTTGGTACTAGGACATATAACACCCGCTTCTAGCAATTCATGAACAATTTTCTCAATTTCATTCTTCCAGGAAAAGGGATGAAGATAATGGAGAACATTGGGAGGAAGAATACCCTATACGAGAGGGATGGAATGATCATGGACTCCATGGGAAGGAGGAATTTCTTTGGGAGTGTTAAGAAAAACTTGGTGGTGGAAGAGGATAGATTGGAGATCAGGATGCACAGAGGGTGTCTCGACATCTTGAATGGAAATAATTCCAGAATGAACCTTTTTGAGGATCTTTTCCATGCGATAGGAACTGATGATCTTAGGGGAGTCTATTGTGATGCCTTGGGACTTATACTGTTGTCCCTCCTATTGGAATTGCATGGTTAAGTCCGTAAAATGCATGAGAATGGGGCCAAGAGTGTGTAACCATTCAACACAAAGAAAATTATAACAACCACCCATGTCTATAGAACATAAATGGGATTTCAGGTGATACTAACCAATTTGGATCTGCACGTTTTCACAACATCCCCCACATTTCATGGAACCTCCATTGGAAATCATTATTTGAAAATTATTGATAGAACGTATGTAGCAATTGACTTCTAGGGAAATGCGACGATGAATAAAATTACGAGTGCTACGACTGTCCACAATGATGATGAATTTTTTATTTTTAATGTAACCAATTAATTTCAGGGTCTGGGGAGCAAAGAATCTAGTGAGGGAATTAAGTGAAATCATCAGTTCAACTTTTGGTGGATTAGAGGGTGGGGTCAGATTAGATGGCAGTGGTAGCTCATCCATAGGTGAAACAATAGTTTCTTATTCAGAAAACGCATCATTCATGGCCATAAAAATATTATGTTCCTTACAATTGTGACCTGGGAAATATTTTTCATCATAATTATAACAAAGACCCTTGAGTTGGTGCTCAGCCCTTTCAGCCTTGGTTAATTTCTGGATCTTGAGGGGAGTTGCAAGAGGGGTGCAATTGGTGAGTTTAGGGTGAGGAGGAAAGGATGATTTGTAGATCTGGGAGGACATAATCACTCTACTTCCTTGTCTCATTGAGTAGCTTCTAACCAAGTCTAGGGACATGCCATCAGAACATGGGCACATATCTCATCTTTTAGGCCACTAATAAAGCATTCCTTGAAGAAATCATCTGACATGCCCTCCATTATGAAAGAAAAGTGCTCAAATGTTGCGATAAAGTATTCCACTGTCCCAAACTGCTTCAACTTGGTCAAATGACCTAAGTGGTGGGTGTTAGAGTTAAAGAAGTCATAAATCTCTGCAAAACAATGGGTACAAGCAACATACCCTTAGTGTTCCTTTCTATGAAATTGCCACCATTTTTAGTGTTCAATATCCAGATGTAGTATACCATAATGAAACTTGAATAAATCATCAAAATAATTCCATGCAAAGATAAATAATGTTCCATTTGAGTAACCCAACCTCCGGGATCTGAGCCATCAAATTTTTTCACCTCAATTTTGGGAAGGCAGAGGTCTCAAGGAAGGTGGCTAGAATAAGGACCCTGGTAATGGGAAGAGTCTTGGTCTTCCTGATAGGATGGTTGTTTAGAAAAGGAAGGGTTATGGAAAATTCCCATCAATTGGTCATGTGTGGTTTTGATGTCTTTAATGTGGGAACATTGGTCCTTGAGAATTTGAAAAGAGGAATTGAGTGAGATATGCATTTATATTATTGATGTCCTCCTTGTTATCGAAGTTGTTAGCAAACAATGAATTTAGTTCTAGGGCGTGGATGGTGGCCGTTTGGAAAAATGGTCAGGAAAATGGGATATGGGGAGAAGAAGGGGGTTGGGAGGGGTGGGTGGGACCACTGAGAATAATGGTTTCAATCGATAGGTACCACTGCGATCAAGGAAAAACGGGAATCCATGGTATAGGGGACAAATAAGGGTGCTGGAAAATGGGTCGAGTCCACTAAAAAAATTGTACTAAAAACGATAGGTACCACGAGAATAAGGGTGAAGAGAGGAATCCAATGGGATAGATCCCAAATAAGTGTGTCGATGGGACCACTATACTTATTTTTTTTCAACTCCTCCAGAGTTGTACTTCGATATGAAGAATATTGCAATGTTGAAAGGCACAAATTCTTAACAGGAAAAAATGTGTAGTAATTTTACAACCATAATATAGTAGGTAATGTTGCACGACAATAAATATGATATGTTATGTTTCTGTCCCAAGGGTTAGGGTATTAAGGATTTCTATAAACAATGGTCTTCCTTGTACTATAGCTCTCTTGATATATGTGTGGGGTCCAATAGTAGTACTCGTCTCAATATCTTACGACACAAACTACGGAGGCTAGATTGTGCCCTTAGCCATTCTACCCGACTACCTAGGTACTAGAGAGTATCTTCCCGAGTGGTGTTCAATGATCGAGAGGGAGTCGAACAGTCAATTCCAGATGGATTTGGGTACTACAGCAAGTAGCAGTAGGCTCCACTGGATGTAGGAAGCAGTCATGTGTGGTGCTCAGTATGGCTGAAGTTGAGTATTTGGAAGCATATGCAGTAGCAGTGTGGCTTTTAGAAATTGTGTCTCGGTTATTTGGTATCGGACTAGAGGAGACCTACATTTTATGTGACAACCAGAGTTGCATGAAGTTGTCAAAGAACCCCGTGGTCTATGACAGGTCGAACCATAAAGAGATGAGATATTACTATATCAGGTATATCGTGCAGAAGGAAGCAGTGAGGCTCCAGTTTCATGACTACAGAGGATCAAGTTGTAGACGTGTTTACCAAGTTGTTATCAAGGATGAAGTTTGAGTACTTCAAGGACAATATTGGTATTTTCCCCCTTCATAGGGAGTTTTCTCATCCAACATGAAAAAGGGTTGGCACTGAGACAGGAGTGCACATGATCAGGTACTGATGCATCGCAAGGAGTGCATGTCCTGGGGACATCTTGTAGCTATTGAGAGATACCCATATACCTTGGTTTCATGGGGTGAAGTCGTGTTCACACTGAGACATGTGGAACCCATCCAACATGAAAAAGGGTTGGCACTGAGTGTTCTCATCGAGCATGAAAAAGGGTTGGAACTAAGACAGGAGTGCACATGATCAGGTACTAATGCTTCGCAGGAAGTGGATGTCCTAGGGACATGTTGTAGCTATTGAGAGCTACCCATAGACCTTGGTTGCATGGGGTGAAGTCATGTTTCACTATGGATGTCCGAGGGCTGACATTGAGGCAAGAGTGCACATGATCAGGTACTGATGCATCACAGGGAGTGGATGTCCCAGGGACATGTTGTAGCTATTGAGAGCTATCCACAGACCTTGGCTGCATGGGGTTAAGTTATGTTTCACTATGGATATCCGAGGATGTATAGATTCGCATGTTCAACAATTCATGGATGTGAGCTCCTGTGGTATCAGACTTGGAGTTTGTCTCATGGAATTGACACTTGGTTGATAGACACTTGGTACAGAAGGGAGAAATGAGGCTCCAATATGGTGTAGAAGGGAGGAGTGAGACTCCAATATGTGGCTACCGATGAGAAGGTTTCGTATGTGCTTATAAATCCGTTGTCAAGGACAAAGTTCGAGTACTTCAAGGACAAGCTTGACATAGTCCCTCTTTAGAGGGAGTGATGGACTCAAATTTTATCATAGGGTAGTGGATGTCATGATGACATGTTGTATCTTTTGGAGAGCTACCCACCAGCCCTAGATGCATGTTGAAGAGACGAGATACATATGTTATCACAGGGTACTGGATATCATGCATAAGATATCCAAGTTTTCTATGGGAAATTGGATAGTCTCATGATGACATGTTGTATCTATTATAGAGCTACCCACTGGCCCTAGATGCATGCTGTGAAGTCACAAGGGTACATGTGATGAGATACAGATGCATTGTAAGGTAGTGGATGTCCTGGGGACATTTTGTAGTTATTTGAGAACTACCCACTGGCCTTGGATGCATTGGCTATGAAGTCACAAGGGTGCACATGATGAAGTACATATGCATTGCAATGTAATGGATGTCATGGTGACATGTTGAAGCTATTTGAGATCTACCCACATGTAATCTTCAAAGGTAATCTTCAGACATAATCTTGGCATAATGTAGAATGTGTTCCTTGCTGAGAGGGAGTGTTGATGTTTGGGAAACATCGGAAAGACATTCTACTAGATTGATAATTAATAATGAGATTATTAATTATTAAGAAATATTATTAATTATAATATTATTATTGTAATAATATATTTATGATATAAAGTATATATATATATATATATATATATATATATATAATAAAGTATAAAGCATAAAGCATAATATAAACTATACATATATTTATTACCCAAGGGATGCATCTCTTCATGGATGGTCACCATATGTTCTTTATATATAGAACACTCATCATTGTAATAAGATATTCAATTGATTCACATACAATATCATCTTGTATCAAAGAGTTATTAAATAAGGTTACAGACGCCCAAGTGTTTCTCATTATGGTTCCCTGGATCTTGTTTTCAAGAAGAAAGATGGAACGTTCAGGTTATGTATTGACTTCATATAGTTGAACAAGGTTACAATCGAGAATAAATATCCTTTTCCAAGGATTGATCATCTCTTTGCTCAGTTGAAGGGAGAAAATATATTCTCCAAGATTGACATGACATTGGCCTATCATCAAGTAAAAATCAAAGAAGAATACATTATCAAAACAAGCTTTAGGACAAGGTAAAAACACTATGAATTCATGGTGGTGCCTTTTGGATTGACAAATGCAACGGCTGAATTTTTGTGTCTAATGAATGGGGTGTTCATATATTTCTTGGAAAACAAATTCATTGTATTCTTGGATGATATTATTATCTATTCCAAGACAAAAGAAAATCTTGAGTGAAATTTGAGGATGGTGCTACAAGTGTTAAGAGAACACCGATTGTATGCCAAATTAAGTAAATTCACTTTCTATCAAAAGTAAATCCATTATTTGGGTCACATTGTTTCGAAAGAAGATGTGGCATTGAATCCAGAAAAGATTGAAGGAATCAATATTTGGTCAGCACCAACAAACATTTCGTAGGTTATATCATTTATGGGTTTRGTCAGTTATTATAGGATATTCATTGCAGGATWCTCAGAAATTGCACACCCAAGAACATATTTTCAAAAAAAAGGAGTAAAGTTTGAGTGGAGTGCAAAGTGTGAACAAACTTTCCAGTGCTTAAAGGATTTTCTAACAAGTGTCCCTATTTTAAAAGATKCATATMCATATGAGGAGTTTGTTGTGTKCATAGATACATGCAAGGAAGGGCTTGGTGGAGTCCTTATGCAAAATGGAGATGTGATTTGTTATGAGTCCAGATAATTGAAGGGACATGAAATAAATTATGCTGCATGTGACTTAGAGTTCGAAACCATAGTACTTTCCTTAAGGATGTGGAGGCATTACCTTATGGGCCGTAAATTTCTAAGGTACCTGATCTATTATAATAGATAAAAATAGAAATACTGTAGAGAATAACAATGGAACAACACAATAGATGAAACCAAAACACCAAAATAAAACCTGTATTGATAGGAAACTATCTTCACTTTCCTCTTCAAGGGGGAAACCTCCAACAGAGCAACGCTCTATTATAATAATTTTCAAGATAAAACCTATCATTCCATCTACTCCTATTTATACTAAATCTATCTATCTAAAAGAATCATTTAGAGGAATATCCTTCTAGAAGCAAAATCTTCTATTAGATCTTCTTACATTTGACTTATTCTTTCTTATTGTTAGGCCTTATTAATATTGGCCTTTATTACATGGAAATATATTATTCAACCTACATGAGGGGTTAGGGAGGTTAGGTCCCTAACATGCCCTCCCCCTTGAATAACAACTTTGTTCTCAAGGCTTGAGATGAGGAAATTGTTCTAGAATGGTGGTCGAATCCCAAGTGGCATCCTTTGGAGTTATATCTTTCCATTGGAATAACACTTCCTTGATGGTGCACTAATGAAGATGACACTCTCATTGGTCCAATGATGCTTGTGGCTACTACCAGATGGAACATTCTTCATCCAATTCAAGGAGACTAGTTCTAGTTTGGAACTTAGTTCCAATCACCTTCTTTAAGAAAGAGACATGAAAAATAAGATGAAGCTTAGAATGAATTGGTAGAGATAACTGGTAGGCCAGTGATCCCACTCAATTGAGCACGGTATAAGGACCATAAAATTTGAGAGAATTTTTTTGACAATATTCATCTTTGAATGAAGTCTTCTTATAAGGTTGCAGTTAAAAAAACAACTAGTCCCCTTGAGAAAATTGACGTTCGAAATGACCTTGATCTTCTTGTTGCTTCATGTGATCTTGAGCCATGTCCAAATTGTATTTGAGGGCATGAAGAATAGCCTCTTGGACTATATTTTATTTTTCAACCTCCTGAACATTTTAAACCCTTGGCATTTATGAGAAAACTGATGGTGGATTTTGGCCATATACTGCTTCAAAAGGAGTCATGTGAATAGTTGTATGGTAAGATGCATTGTACCACCATTCAGCTAGGGGTAACCACTGAGCCCACTAATTTTTCCTCTCAAATGAAAAACACCTAAAATATGTTTCCAAACACCTATTGACAATTTCATTCTGGCCATTAGTCTGGGGGTGATAGGTAGTGCTAAGATGCAATTGGGTGCCATGTAGCTTGAACAATTTCTGCCAAAAAATTGTTGGTGAAAGTGGGATCTCTATCAAAGAAAATAAAATGAGGCATGCCATGAAGCTTTAATATATTATCCATTAAGATTTGAGCCACTGTGGATGTTGTGAATGGGTGTTGAAGATAACATAAATKAGCATTTTTAGAAAKACAATCGGGGACCACCATGATGATTGATTTATTTCCTAATTTAGGTAGGCTAACAATGAAATCCATATAAATAACTCACCAAATAGTAGGGGGGGTTGGAAGCACTTGGTGTGTGCCTGGATATTTGTTTAGTTGTCCYCTTTTGCATTAACAGACCTCACATTCATCCACAAAGGTGTCGACGTCCTATTTCATACCATCCCAGAAAAAAGAACATTTGACCCATTCATAGGATTTGGTAAACCCTGAATTCCCAACTACGGGGGAAACATGAAGTTTAGAAATCACTGTGGATTTAAGTCGTGATTKTTTGCTTAAATACAAATGGTATTTGTAGAAAATATCTTCATTGTTCCAAGAGTACATTGGAGAAGTTTGAGAATTGTGTTTCAATTGGTGGATCATGCTAGAAATTTTGTGTTATTGCAACCATTCCCGATAAACAACTTGGAGCCAATATGGTACAATGAAGGAGAGGGAGAAAAGGGAACCATCTTCTTCATACTTCCAGGAAAGAGTTTATGTAACTACATTTTCCTTTCCCTTCTTGTAAATTATCTCATAATCATAGCCAAATAGCTTGGTCACCCCGAAATCCGTTGTTCCAAAAAATACTTGAGACTCTAATGATCAATTTGAATTTGGAATCATTGTCCAAATAAATAAGGACACCAGAGATCAACAACATGAAAAATAGATAATATTTCCTTTTCATAAATGGATCATCCCAAATGTCTCTCAGAAAGTTGTATGCTAGTGAAGGCCAAAGGTCTTCCATCTTGCATGAGGATAGCACCAATTCCTTTCCTGGAAGCATCACATTCCAGTACGAAATTATTTGTTAAGTCTAGAAGTGCTAGGACAGGGATCGAGAAAACAACATCTTTCAAGGATTGGAAGGAGTGATCAACAGCTGGATTCCAAGTGAAGGAATTCTTTTTAAGGAGACCAGTGAGAGGAGCTACAATTTTTCCATAATTTCGAACAAAATTCTGATAATATCCCATTAAAACCAAAAAACCATGTAAAATCTTAATATTTTTAGGGTGAGTGCAATCCTGTATATCTTCAATTTTCTTAGGATCGATTTGTAGGCCATCCTTGACAACAATATGACCCAGGTACTCCACTTTGAAGGCTCCAAAGGCACATTTATATTGCTTGAGGAAAATTCGGTGCTTAAAGAGTAGATGGAGAACTTGATACACATGGGAGAGATGGGATGTCCAATTTTTACTATAGATCAAAATATTATCAAGGAAACTAAGACAAAATGACAGAGAAAAGGATGGAAGAAATTATGCATAAGACTTTGGAAAGTGGAAGGAGCATTACACATGCCAAAGGGAATTACCAAGAACTCATAGTGATCCTCATGAGTTCGAAATGCAGTCTTGGGAATGCCATATTCTTTCATATGAATATGGTGGTAGCTAGAACGTAGATCAAGTTTAGTGAAGTACTCAGCACCACTAAATTCATCCAAGAGATCATCAATGACAGGAATGAGGGATTTTTATTTGATTGTGAGTTTGTTGAGGGTGTGAAAATTAGGAAACATGTGCCAAGTACCTTATTTATCGAGTACCATGACCATAAAGCAAGAATAAGGGTTGGTACTAGGACATATAACACCCGCTTTTAGCAATTCATGAACAATTTTCTCAATTTCATTCTTCTAGGAAAATGGATGAAGATAATGGAGAACATTGGGAGGAAGAATACCCTATATGAGGGATGGAATGATCATGGACTCCATGGGAAGGAGGAATTTATTTGGGAGTGTTAAAAAAACTTCTTGCTGGAAGAGGATAGATTGGAGGTCAAGTTGCATAGAGGGTGTCTCGACATCTTGAATGGAGTGGAGTTGTGAAATAATTCCAGAATGAACCTTTTTGAGGAGCTTTTCCATGCGATAGGAACTGATGATCTCGAGGGAGCCTATTGTCATGCGTTGGAACTTATACTATTGTCCCTCCTATTGGAATTGCATGGTTAAGTCCTTAAAATCCATGAGAATGGGGCTAAGAGTGTGTAACCATTCAACACAAAGAAAATTATAACAACCACCCATGTCTATAGAAAATACATGGGATTTCAGGTGATACTAACCAATTTAGAGCCGCACGTTTTCACAACATCCCCCACATTTCATGGAACCTCCATTGGAAATCATTAGTTGAAAATTATTGATAGCACAGATATAACAATTGACTTCTAGGGAAATGCAGTGATGAATAAAATTATGGGTGCTATGACTGTCCACAATGATGATGAATTTTTTATTTTTAATGTAACCAATTAATTTCAGGGTCTGGGGAGTAGAGAATCCAGTGAGGGAATTAAGTGAAATCATTAGTTCAACTTCTGGTGGATTAGAGGGTGGGGTCAGATTAGATGGAAATGGTAGCTCATCCACAGGTGAAACACTAGCCTCTTATTCAAAAAACTCATCATTCATGGCCATAAAAAGATTATTTTCCTTACAATTGTGCCGTGGAAAATATTTTTCATCACAATTATAACAAAGACCCTTGAGTTGTTGCTCAACCCTTTCAACCCTGGTTAATTTCTGGATCTTGAGGGGAGTTGCAAGAGGGGCGCAATTGGTGGGTTTAGGGTGAGGAGGAAAGGATGATTTGCAGATCCGGGAGGACATAATCATTGTGCTTCCTTGTCTCATTGAGTAGCTTCTAACCAAGTCTAGGGACGTGCCATCAGAACATGGGCACATATCTCATCTTTTAGGCCACTGATAAAGAATTCTTTGAAGAAATCATCTGACATGCTCTCCATTCTGAAAGAAAAATGCTCAAATGTTGCGATAAAGTATTCCACTGTCCCAGACTGCATCAAATTGGTCAAACGACCTAAGTTGTGGGTGTTAGAGTCAAAGAAATCATAAAGGTATACAAAAAAATGGGTACAAGCAACATACCCTTAGTGTTCCTTTCTATGATGTTGCCACCATTTTCAGTGTTCCAAATCCAGATGCAGTATACCATAATGAAGCTTGGATAAATCATCAAAATAATTCCATGCAAAGATAAATAATGTTCCATTTCAATAACCCAACCTATGGGATATGAGCCATCAAATTTGTTCACCTCAATTTTGGGAAGGCAGAGGTCTCAAGGAAGGTGGCTAGAATGAGGACCCTGGTAATGGGAATAGTCTTGGTCTTCCTGATAGGATGGTTGTTTAGAAAAGGAAGGGTTATGGAAAATTCCCATCAATTGGTCATGTGTGGCTTTGATGTCTTTGATATGGGAACATTGGTCCTTGAGGATTTGAACAGAGTAATTGAGCGAGATATGCATTTATATTATTGATGTCCTCCTTGTTATGGAAGTTGTCAGCAACACATGTATTTAGTTCTTGGGCACGGGTGGTGGCCGTTTGGAAAAATGATCAAGAAAATGGGATATGGGGAGAAGCAAGGGGTTGGGAGGGGTGGGTGGGACCACTGAGAATAATGGTTTCAATCGACAGGTACCACTGCGATCAAGGAAAAAGGGGAATCCATGGGATAGGGGCCAAATAAGGGTGCTGGAAAAGGGGTTGGGTCCACTAAAAAAATTGTATTAAAAATGATATGTACCATGGGAATAAGGGTGAAGGGAGGAATCCAATGGGATAAATCCCAAATAAGTTTGTCAATGGGACCAATATACTCAATTTTTTCAACTCCTGTGGAGTTATACTTCGATATGAAAAATACTGCAGTGTTGAAAGGCACGAATTCTTAACAGGAAAAAATGTGTAGTAATTTTACAACCATAATATAGTAGGTAAAGGTGCATGACAATAAATATTATATGTTATGTTTTTGTCCCAAGGGTTAGGGTATTAAGGTTTTCTATAGACAATGGTTTTCCTTGTACTATAGCTCTCTGATATACGTGTGGGGTCCAATAGTGGTACTCGTCTCAATATCTTACGACACCAACTAAGGAGGCTAGATCGTGCCCTTAGCCGTACTACCCGACTACCCAGTTTCTAGAGAGTATCTTCCCGAGTGGTGTTCAATGCTCGAGAGGGAGTCGAACAGTTAATTCCAGAGGGATTTGGGTACTACAGTAAGGAGCAGGAGGCTCCACCAGATGTAGGAAATAGTCATGTGTGGCGCTCAGTATGGCTAAAGTTGAGTATTTGGAAGCATGTGCAGTAGCAGTGTGACTTTTAGAAATTTTGTCTCGGTTATTTGGTATCAGACTAGAGGAGACATACATTTGTTGTGACAACTAGAGTTGCATGAAGTTGTCATAAAACCCCTTGTTCTATGAAAGGTTGAATCATAAAGAGATCAGATATTACTATATCAGGGATATCGTGCAGAAGGAAGCAGTGGGGATCTAGTTTCGTGACTACAGAGGATCAAGTTGCGGACGTGTTTACCAAGTTGTTGTCAAGGATGAAGTTTGAGTACTTCAGGGACAATATTAGTATGGTCCCTCTTCAGAGGGATTTTTCTCATCCAACATGAAAAGGGGTTGGCACTGAGACARGAGTGCACATGATCAGGTATTGATGCATTGCAGGGAGTGGATGTCCTGGGGACATCTTGTAGCTATTGAGAGCTACCCATATACCTTGGTTGCATGGGGTGAAGTTGTGTTCACACTGAGACATGCGGAACTCATCCAACATGAAAAAGGGTTGGMACTGAGTGTTCTCATCGAGCATGAAAAAGGGTTGGCACTAAGATAGGAGTGCACATGATCAGGTACTAATGCATCGCAGGAAGTGGGTGTCCTAGGGACATGTTGTAGCTATTGAGAGCTACCCATAGACCTTGGTTGCATGGGTTGAAGTCATGTTTCACTATGGATATCCGAGGGCTGACATTGAGACAGGAGTGCACATGATCAGGTACTGATGCATCATAGGGAGTGGATGTCCCAGGGGCATGTTGTAGCTATTGGGAGCTATCCACAGACCTTGGTTACATGAGGTTAAGTTATGTTTCACTATGGATATCCAAGGATGTATAGATTCACATGCTCAATAGTTCATGGATGTGAGCTCCTGTGGTATCAGACTTGGATTTTGTCTCATGGAATTGACACTTGGTTGATAGAGACTTGGTACAGAAGGGAGAAATGAGGCTCCAATATGGTGTATAAGGGAGGAGTGAGACTCCAATATGTGGCTACCGATGAGAAGGTTTCGTATGTGCTTATAAATCCGTTGTCAAGGACAAAGTTTGAGTACTTCAGGGACAAGCTCGACATAGTCCCTCTTCAAAGGGAGTGATGGATTCAAATGTTTTCGTAGGGTAGTGGATGTCATGATGACATGTTGTATCCTTTGGAGAGCTACCCACCATCCCTAGATGCATGTTGAAGAGACGAGATACATATGTTATCACGGGGTATTGGATGTCATGCATAAGATATCCAAGTTTTCTGTGGGAAATTGGATAGTCTCATGATGACAAGTTGTAGCTATTGGAGAGCTACCCACTAGCCCTAGATGCATGCTGTGAAGTCACAAGGGTGCATGTGATGAGGTACAAATGCATTGTAAGGTAGTGGATGTCTTGGGGACATGTTGTAGTTATTTGAGAACTACCCACAAGCCTTGGATGCATTAGCTATGAAATCACAAGGGTGCACATGATGAAGTACATATGCATTGCAATGTAATGGATGTCATGGTGACATGTTGAAGCTATTTGAGATGTACCCACATGTAATCTTCAAAGGTAATCTTCAGACGTAATATTGGCATAATGTAGAATGTCTTCCTCATTGAGAGGGAGTGTTGATGTTTGGGAAACATTAGAAAGACATTCTGCTAGATTGATAATTAATAATGAGATTATTAATTATTTAGCAATATTATTAATCATAATATTATTATTGTAATAATATATTTATGATATAAAGAATATATATATATATATATATATATATATATATAATAAAGTATAAAGCATAAAGCATAATATAAAGTATACATATATTTATTACCCAAGGGATGCATATCTTCATGGATGGTCACCATGGTCACCATATGTTCTTTATATATAGAACACTCATCATTGTAATAAGATATTCAATTGATTCACATACAATATTGTCTCGTATCGAAGAGTTATTAAATAAAGGTTACATACACCCACGTGTTTCTCCTTATGGTTCCCTGGATCTTGTTTTCAAGAAGAAAGATGGAACGTTGAGATTATGTATTGAATTCATATAGTTGAACAAGTTTAGAGTYGAGAATAAATATCCTTTTCCAAGGATTGATCATCTCTTTGCTCAGTTGAAGGGAAAAAATATATTCTCCAAGATTGACATGAYGTTGGCCTATCATCAAGTAAAAATCAAAGAAGAATACACTAGAAAAACAAGCTTTAGGACATTGTTTCTTGAGGATTTGAACAGAGRAATTGAGCGAGATATGCATTTATATTATTGATGTCCTCCTTGTTATGGAAGTTGTCAACAACTAATGCGTTTAGTTCTTGGGTGCGGGTGGTGGTTGTTTAGAAAAATGGTCAGGAAAATGGGATATGGGGAGAAGCAGGGGGTTGGGAGGGTGGGTTGGACCATTGAGAATGATGATTTCAATCAATAGGTACCACTGTGATCAAGGAAAAAGAGGAATCCATGGGATAGGSGCCAAATAAGGGTGCTGGAAAAGGGGTCGGGTCCACTAAAAAAATTGTATTAAAAATGATAGGTACCACAGGAATAAGGGTGAAGAGAGGAATCCAATGGGATAGATCCCAAATAATTGTATCGATGGGACCACTATACTCATTTTTTTCAACTCTTGYGGAGTTATACTTCGATATGAAGAATACTACAGTGTTGAAAGGCACAAATTCTTAACAGGAAAAAATGTGTAGTAATTTTACAACCCTAATATAGTAGGTAAAGTTGCACAACAATAAATATTATATGTTATGTTTCTATCCCAAGGGTTAGGGTATTAAGGGTTTCTATAGATAATGGTTTTCCTTGTACTATAGCTCTCTGATATATTTGTGGGGTCCAATAGTAGTAATCATCTCAATATCTTACGACACCAACTAAGGAGGCTAGATCGTTCAGTTAGCGTACTACCCAACTACCCATGTACTAGAGAGTATCTTCCCGAGTGGTGTTCTTGGTGGCACTACAACAGTCGGGTGACCGATTGGTTTATCTATGGAGAGCTTCATGATATCTAGGCCGACTCGTATACATGTGATGTCTCATGTGATACCACTTGAAAGGGTACCAACAGGGGTTACAAGGGTGGCCAACAATGTGCACTTAAGTACCACTTGTAGTTGCTACATGTATTCTTCCCCAACTGTAGATTTAGGCATGGAATGACATATCTTTGTAGATTTAAGATGTAAGAATATGTCTCTACCCTGAAAAAAATAACCCACAATTTCCTGCCAAGGAAAGTGCTCTGATACCACTTGTAAGGTACCAGATCTATTATAATAGATGAAAATATAAATATTGTAGAGAATAAGAGTGGAACAACACAATAGATGTAACCACATCACGAAAATAATACATGTATTGATAGGAAACAATGTTCACTTGCCTCTTTGAGAGGGAAACCTCTAGCAGAGCAACGCTCTGTTACAATAATTCTCAAGACAAAACTTCACATACCCTCTACTCCTATTTATACTAAATCTATCTCTCTAAAAGAACCATCTGGAGTAAGATCATTCTAGAAGTGGAAGATTCTATTAGGTCTTCTTACATTTGACTTATTCTTCCTTATTGCTAGGAGTTATTAATATCGGTCTTTATTACATGGAAATATATTATTCTACCTATGTGAGGGGTTAGGGAGGTTAATTCCCTAAAGAAATTTGAATTGAGGATAGACCATAGTGGTATGAAATATCTATTTGAACAACCAACACTAAACATTGTACAAACTAGATGGCTAAAATTTCTTAGCGAATATAACTTTGGTATCAAGCACATAAAAGGAAAAGAGAACAAGGTGGTTGATGCACTCAACAAAAGGGTGCATAAAATGCATGCTATAGTCATTAGTATTACATAACAAATTTAAAAGATAGAATTCTAGAAGTTGTAACAACAAACCAACATTATATCCAGGTTAAGGAAAGCTTTCAACAGAATGATACACAATGGAAATATAAGGATTACAAGCTAGAAGAGGATGAAATCCTCTTATTTCGGAACATATTTTGTGTTCCCAATTATCAGGAATTGAGAAATTTAGTTCTAAAGGAGATGCATAATGTGCCATATGCCATATACCCTGGATATCAAAAAACTATTACAGTTGTAAGAGGCCAATATTTTTGGCTTGGTATGAAGAAAGATGTCACTGTTTATTTATCTAGATGCATGGAATGTCAGAAAGTAAAGGTTGAGAATAGGCATTCAACAGGTTTGTTGCAACCATTGCCCATTATTGAATGGAAATGGGAAATTGTTACTATCAATTTCATTATTAAATTTCCTAGGAAAAATAGGAAACATGATTCCATCATGGTAGTGGTGGACAAAATCACAAATGATGCACATTTCATTCTGGTAAAAGAAACTCTTAAGGAAACCAGTATTGCATAAATTTACATGAGAGAAATTGCTAGGCTACATGTTGTGCCTAAGGTAATAGTTTTGGATCAAAATACCAAGTTCACTTCCAAATTTTGGAGGGGGTTGCTTAAGGGATTTGGGACAAATTTAAATTTTAGTACAACATATCACCCATACTTAGATGGGAAGATAGAGAGGRTTAATCAAATAATTGAAGATATATTGAGAATGTATGGAATACGAAATCCTTCTAAGTGGGAGAACTATATCGATTTAGTTGAGTTTGCATACAACAATGGGTATCAMAAATCATTGAAGATGAGCCCATTTGAAGCACTCTATAGTAGAAAATGCAATAGACCAATAAGTTGGGATAACCCTGTTGGTTGTGGAACCTGATTACCTTCCTAATTCAGAGGTCTTTGTTTTCAACTGTGTTTATACCCCATGAATATTTTACTCTCAAGAATAATGTACACTCCTCCACGCAGGGGAATGCAGATGGGGGTTACTCCCTCTGCGACGTACGGGGGAAAGCAGGACCCCGATGGGTTTTCATTTAAATGTATATTGTAATTTCATTGTAAATTTGGACTGTTCATTATAAGGTCACAAATCTGATTGTAGAAGTTACGTTAGGGTTTTTTTCCCTAGAAGGAAACCCTTTTGTATGAGGGAAATGTATTTCAACTATGTATCATTTCGAATATTGTATTATGAGTGAGGAGACTATGAGGGAAAGAAGAGGAAGTTATAGTGGGTGTGTTGTAGGTTGTATCAATTCATTTGCTGGATAATAATAAAGGAAAGACCTGGCAATTTCTCTGGTGGAAGTAGCCTACACTGGGTGAACCAAGTATATCTATGTCTCTATTGTATTGTGTATATTTTGTGCTTTATTTCTGCATTTATTTTATTTTATTGCTCCGCGATCCTGTTTTTCTAACAAACCCAATAGAAAGAGTTGTGATTGGGCCAGAGTTGTTAAAGGAAATGGAAGAACAGGTGGTAAAAATTAGGAATAATTTAAAACTTGCACAAGATCGGAAAAAGAGTTATGCTGATAGAAATAGAAGAAATAGAGAATTCAAAGTGGGACAGAATGTGTTTTTAAAATTTAAAGCCAAGAGAAGCTCGTTGAAATTTGGAAGTTGCCCAAAGTTGGCAACAAGATATTGTGGTCCTTTTGAGGTCTTAGAAAAGATAGAACCAATTTCATACATTCTAGTATTACTTGCATTGATGAGAATTCGTAACGTGTTCCATGTGTCTTTATTAAAAAATTATGTATCTAATCCTAATCATGTGATTGATTGGAATGTGATCCAAGTGGAACATGTTATCACATAAACTTGTCAGAGTCTTGTGGGTCTGTGGTTTCTACCTAGGTTTGTAATTTTGCTTGTTTCTCCTCTTTTTGCAGACCTGATCGTAAGTTTTTTCTCTCGACTTGTAGTTTTCTTCTGTTTTCCTTCACCCATTTGATGGACCTGTTTTCCTTGTCAGCTTGCCTAAGGAGTATCGTCCCTATGCCTTTTTTTTCCCCCTAAATTTGAGCGCTTCTCTCTTTACCTCTGTCATTGATCCTCTACTTTTCTGAGCCTTCAACCAGTCATCCAAGAAATTGTTCACAGGCCGCAGTTGTGAGCACCAAGCGCAACACTTGCAGCAGTCTGACATAAAATTAAATCAAGTGAGTGAGCAAGATCAATTTCCAACGGCGGAGATCCATCAGGAAAATCATATCGACAGCCATCGGGTGATTAGGATATAAAGTTACGTCGAGTTTAACATCAGCAAGAGTTCTGAAATCATGAGGCCATCCTAGTCATCGATCCTGGGAAGAGCATGTGGCACGAGATTAGCATTTCGTTGACTCGCAGGATGGAGCAGTCAAAGGGTAGATTCATGCGAAGTCATGAAACGCAAAGTCACAAAATGATCTGGGTTGTCCATTTCAGTAGGACGTGTGGCACTAGATCTGAAGCACAAGAAAATTTATTTCAGGAAGACCGAAGTGAGAAGTGTCAATATCCCAAGTCCTGAAACACCGAAGTGAGAAGTGTCAATATCCCAAGTCCTGAAACACCGAAGTGATTTGGGTCGTCTGATGCAAGGAGATGCATGTCACCCGATCTGAGTGATCGTGATTTCGCGACTCGGAGGTTGAGCATGGAGCACAACATGAATTCACAAAACGCAAAATCCCAACGCACCTAAGAGTTGCGCCCATGATCACAACCCATGGTCATATGGAAAGTGGGGCCCGAAGAATGGGAAAGAGCCTGTCGAGTAGCGGGTGGCTGAGATTGTTCAAGGAAATGATCGTGGTCTTCAAGTTTAAATAAAATCCAACCGTTGATATAGATGGGTCATCTCACAGGATTGAACATCAGGATATTTGAAATCAAGGGGAGTGAAGACTCCCAACAGGTGAAATCCCTAAATTTCATGCAGGGGATGCATAAGGTCATAGCCCCAGGTCACGTGGAGCGATGAAATGGATCTGTGCAAAAGGCTGGAGCACCCGAGTTGGTTACA
>JASDQU010736515.1:73018-114677 GCA_032191745.1 Picea mariana
GCGTGCAGTAAGAGGACAGCAGGCGGATGCCCGCGCCCAGTGAGAAGTTAGGGCGCGGGTTACTTGTTTTGAAGGGTTTTTTGAGGAGTTACTCAGCATGGCTTTGGCTAAGAAGAGGCATGAGTTGGCCTGATGCCAGGTAAGCAGGGATAGTGCAATTTAGGGTTATAACACTGAGGACAATGCATAAATAAGGGGGAGGGGAATGTAATACCCCTAGGCCGAACCCCAATTATACATATAATTGTAAATGTAAATATGCTTATAGACTAGTGAGTCGTTGGATCTTGGTTTTGGTGTTGCGCGCACTTGGGTAGGTGCGCAGAGATTCATTATCAAGATAGGGGTGCACAAGTCATAATGTTGCGCACACTTGGGTAAGTGCATGATAATGACCTAGAAGTGCGCATAGATGAGTTATCTATGACTGCATATGTATTGAGGCTAAAGTGCATGTATTGTTATTTGGCTGGAGATCCAGATGTTAAATGGCCAGTGAACCATCATTGTAATATGTAATCACATGTAAATATTAATGAAAACACATCGTTGCTGCAAACCAACCATGTAAAAGAGTATGAGGGGATAAACTCCACTAGATAGGGAAAGGGGGATAAAATTTAAGGATAAGGGGCTAAGCTAGGGAGCTTAAGCCAAAAGGAATATTATATTAATATTCCTTAAAGTATAAAGTATGGATAATTATTTTATCCTAAGTTCTAAGGATGGGGACAAGTGGGCCCAAGGTAGTTCTCAACATGACAAGTGTCAAGTTGGGAACATGCATACATATAGTTTGGACTTAGTTCATTTTCGAGGATTTCATCGTCATTCCTTCACTCGCTCACTTAGTGGTCATCTGTACCCTGCTGTCACTATACCTGTACCTTGGTTAGCTTAGGAGTTGGAATGAAGAAGTGGGTTGTCAGGCCCATGGGATATTAAAGAGGAAGGTTGTTAGGCCCATGGGATATTGAAGAGGTGGGTTGTTGGGACCATGCAAAATCCTCTCTAGGAGAGATAATTGTTGGGAATTGATTTCCCGAAGGTGCCAAACTGCAACGAAAAGGCTCTAAGACTTCATGTATGGTTTTTTTTTAAGCCCCCGAAAGGAAGTGGGGTATCTGAGGGACTGTTGAGCAGAGAAGTGGCACACTTCCTAGGGTGGGACATGCACATGGGGAATGAGGGACTGTAGGTTGTTAGTTCAAGTTGGCACCTGTGACTGAGTTTTCCTGCTCTCTGAGATACATCATCCTGGTTAGGAATTCCTTTACTCGGGTGGAATTTAGCCCCAACTCAGGGGTGACCCACTGCTGAGAGTTATGAGTAGTGTTGTCTAAGGGTGGGAGGAACATGGAAGGTCTTCATGTAGTTGGTGATCTTTTTTATCAAAGAGAAGTGTCAATTGTGTGTCAATTTATGTGTTGCATTATTATTTATGCATTTATTTTTATGGGTTTTTCCTGTGTATGCTCCATGTGTATTTCTATTATTATTTTGTACGAAACTGTGTATTTTTATGTTTTAATTGGGTATCAAAGTTTGAATTTTTGGTTGGCATAGACCAGTTGGTTGTTGGGGATGCTACATGTATGTTCATCATTAAGTTTAGATATGAACTTGCAAAACATGAACCTTGTCGACATCAAAAAACCTAAAATTGGGGTTGCAACTATGATAATTGTGATTTTGTTCATTCAATTTATAGCATCATCAAATCCTCACTCCTTTGTTCCCCAAACCATTCATTCCCCTTTTCTTGATTCCTTGCATCTTTATCTATCACACTCTTTCACTTTATTCTTCGTGTTTCTAATAACATTGACATAAATCCGACGATAAATTGCAAATATTTTGAGAATTTCCCATAGCTCTCTATGATAATTGTGATTTTGTTCATTCAATTTATAGCATCATAAAATCCTCACTCCTTTGTTCCCCAAAACATTCATTCCCCTTTTCCTGATTCCTTCCATCTTTATCTATCACACTCTTTCACTTTATTCTTCATGTTTCTAATAACATTGACATAAATCCGACGATACATTGCAAATATTTTGATAATTTCCCATAGCTCTCTTCCCCCCCACCTCATCCAAAGCTGAATATCAAGGAGGCATATATCCTTTATAGCATTAATGCTCGGAACAACATTTTGAAGCTAGGGAGAAGGTAACATAATTTTTATTATCATCAAACTTATGCATTAGCGATTATGCTCCAACTTCCCACTCTTTCATGCATTTGCACATGGTTTGAGAGATAATGTGAACAATCAATATTCTCAATAAAAATAACATACTTGGTGTTCCTCATGAGCAATTTCCTTTATTTTCATGTTTCTGTGGATCTTGGGCAGCTCCAAATTGTAAACATACTAACCAAAATAATAAGAAATAGATGCAGTCATGTTAGATTGTCATGTTCCTAGAGGCCTATAATTCAAGTATGGTCTCTTATTGATTTATAGTATTTTGACAGAATTATCACCCTTCAACAAAGGCCTCAAGATCTACTACAATTTCTTCTTTTCTAATGAGATAGAGAATGAACATGACTCCCATGGCTAAGCATCATTGAGGTATGCTCAAAACTTGAATATAAGATGCAAATACATCATATGGATACATATAATATGTCCTCTCTTATATGGGTGTTCACAAAAAATGTTTGATTTTTTTATTGCATCTAAAGTTTTATACTGCCATTTTTAACACTTTGAAATTCCCCTAAAGAAAACATGGTTCACTAGTTATGAAATTTTATTAGTATTAATATATATATAACCCATCAAAATGTTATATTTAAAATTACAAAGTATGTTTATTATCACTTATTATTGAAATTTCAACTTATCTATATGGTTGTTCATTAAATTTTAACATTTTAATATTTGAAAAGGAAATATTTAATTTAATTAAATAAAACATTTAAGTGCTTGTTTAGTTTACATTATTGATTGAAATATAACTATTTTTTCAATTTTTCAATTTGAAAAGGTTGAATGAATGATATCTACCTTTAATTTAAAATTAAAAATAACCCTTCAAATTTGATCATGAACAACTCTCTAACATGCATTTTTACAATCATTTTTACAAAAGCTATACTAGTGAGTGTACCTCTTCCACTTATATGATTCACATGGAGATCTCATGTACCACTTCCACTTCTATGACTCACGGGCATGAGCATGCAAAGAACCTATAACTAAATACAACCAATTTAACATGTGCTGATTTCAAACATGTTAAATGAGAATAATCATAATAACATCTTTCAAGATTTGTGTGGGGGTGAAAACATGGTCATCATGGTGGCAAGTACTTCACATTCTTACTTTAACTTTTACACATGTTTTATAAATGAGGAAAAAAAATCAAAACATAATTCACAAGAATTTATATAACTTTATTATGGCAAAAGTATCTAAAAAGCATCATTAAGTCAATTATGAACTTAAATTTCCCATCTTTAAAAGCCTTTTTTTTCCATCATCAATTAAATTGAAGTGCTCTTTATCCATGTCATTATTAAAAAGAAAAGCTTTGACATCGATATTTGCATAAATCTTAGCAAGTTTATTATGGTTTAGAATATGATATTTGCATAAATTCTATCAAGTTTATTATTTTTTGGAACATTGAGCATCATTTAATTTCGTTATTTTCTTCTTGCGGTTTTGGATTTATCACATTTTCATATATTGTATAAAGTTTTTTATTTTCATGTCATTATTAAAAAGAAAAGCCTTGACATCGATATTTGCACAAATCTTAGCAAGTTTATTATGGTTTAGAATATGATATTTGCATAAATTCTATCAAGTTTTTTTTTTTTTTTTGAACATTGAGCATCGTTTAATTTCGTTATTTTCTTCTTGTGGTTTTGGAGATTTATCACACTTTCATATATTCTATTAAAAAAAATGGCTTTCATAATGATTTTTAAAGTTTATAATATTTATGTTTTAAATAAAAATATTTTTTTATTTTTTTATAAAATTTAAAATTTAATTTTCTATTTATTAAAACAGTGATATAATTATTTTTATTTAGTTTTAATAAATATTGTTAAAATATTTAATTAAAAAATAAATAAAAAATAAAAATTATTAATGATGATGATGATTAAGGTTTAGTGAGACCTAATTGGTTTTGTTAAGAGGGTGAGAAATTATTTACAATTATTTAAAATTTTGTTTTTCTATTAAAAAAGTATTAACATAAGCTTTTCAAGATCACCATAGTTTTGTTGAGTTAAAAGGTTAGGAAGGTTGGTACTGTGACACATATTTTGAAATTGAGATCTAATGTGGGTATAGGTTGGACAATCTAAGAGAAAGTGTTTTTCATCTTCAACCTTCTAAGTGTCACAAAGTTGATCCACTCTTTTATCCCATAACTTTTTAGAAATTTACCAACTCCTAATTTCATTATGGAGTCCATGATATTCTAGATTATGATTGATTACATCCTTATAATACCTTAATTTTTTTTTTCCTCTAATTTTTTATCACACTACTTCATCATCATTTTAATTTTTCATTTAAAATTATACATATCCAAATCCTATTTATAACATTGGAAGACCATTAAAAAAATAAAAAATAAAAATAATTCCGACCAGTATCTTGCACTCTACATTGATGAAACTTGGAGGCTAACTCGTTGTGTAAGAATCTTATTACACATACACATACTTCAAGTGTATCAATAGAAGCTATTTACAATTTTGAGTGGTAATGTGGATGAGGTTATATAGGTTTTAAAATGACTCGTTTTTCCGTCATATATGTAGATAAGAAGTTGAAAAAAAAAATCATATATAATTTAAATGTTTCTTTGCAAGTATGTTATTTCAGTTTAAATAGAATAAAGATCTTATTTTAAAATAAATATATGAAAGTTTTTGTTCAAATATATTGATTAGAATGAATTAATAATTGATAATATCATATATTAAAATATATTGATTAGAATGAATTAATAATTGATAATATCAATTTTTATTTGGTAATTTTTAAATGTTAAATATTTTTTTTTCATGATTTTATTTTTTCCTCGATTTTCATTTTAAACCATTTTAAAATAGATTTATATTTGGTAATTTTTTAAATGTTAAATAAATTTTTTTTCATGGTTTTATTTTTTTCTTGATTCTAATTTTAAACCATCTTAAAATAGATTTATATTAATAAGGATAAAATTTCATAATAAAAATATGTAAATGTCAATTTAAAAAAAAAAATCAATCTAATTTAAAAAAGACTTTTTATTAAAAAATAATGCTTATGCAAATTATATAAGTTATCTAATTAAAAAAAGACTTTTCATTAAAAAATAATGTCTACTTATGCAAATTATATAAGTTAGCAAACCAAAAGAATTTCAAAAAAAAAAAATTTACTTATAAAAATTACATAAAATTTCAAAAAAACAAATTGTGTAATTAAGAGTAAGTATAAATTAAAGATAACTTCACTGGGTTTATTTTTATGGTAATTACAAATATTTATAAAGGTATCTTGTAGTAATGTTGATATTTTATATTTAATTGGAATGTGTTAAACTATTTTAAAATATTTTTATTTGTAATTATCAAAATTGTCAATTTATATATTTATCTTTATTTTTTTCTTTTAGAAATATTTTATTAACTAACTCATATTTACCTTTCTATTTTAATTAATAATTTTTTTTATTAAGGTACTACTTAAAAAGAAAAATAATACATGTATGATAATGAATGTAAAATTGTTAGAAAAGTTATTAGGGATGCTTACAATGCATTTTAAAATTCTGATAAGATAAATAGATATAAAACCTTAATTAAACTGAAATATATATATATATATATATATATATATATATATATATATATACAGAAAGAAATAGAAACTTTTGTATCTATTTAAGATAGATCCTAAGAAATGTGTTTGCAGAGATAACAAGTCAGCCGGGAGCTTTTACAGTCTGAAACCGAGCTGAAATCTCGCCGACACTGACAGGGTTAGCAGGGTTTGAGCTCTTCGGGACAAGCCCGTGCCCAGGGTTCGCGTGCATGGAGGGGACGGGCACCCCCCAGGTGTCCCCCTCGCCTCCTCCATCGATCTCGCCTGTTGAGGCCTTCGATAGGCTCCTGGGGGGTCTCCCATAGAAGAGAAACACAGAAGCTGCGAAATTTGTGAAAAAACTGGACGATATTCCGGTGATCTCCCTCCCTCCAGAAACCCCGATCCAGGTTGCTCTCTCGCTGGCCGATCGGGCTCTCATTGGCCAGTTCATGGGGCTATGGCCATCCCCAAAATCCACCGAAAGCTGGGTCAACAGAAACTGGGCGTCGTTGATCAAAGAAAGCGTCACTTCTTATTTTTTGGGGAGAGGATACTTCCTCTTCAAATTTACATCAAAGGACGACAAAGACCTAATCTTCCAAAATGGCCCCTACTTCATGGGCCCTCAGGGTCTGTACTTGAACAAATGGACCCCGGACTTCGATCCGGCAGTAGATGTGCCCAAAGCAGTCCCGGTGTGGGTCAGACTCCCAAATCTCCCAGTGCACTGTTGGAATGGGGACTCCCTGAGCCACATTGGAAATGCCCTGGGAAAATATATAGATTGAGCGAACAACAAGGATCAATATGACTGTGCCAGGATCTATGTAGAAGTAGATCTGGAGGTGGGTCTACCAGAGGCCATCATATTAAAGGTCGGAAGCTGGACGCACCTAAAAAAACTGGACTATGAGCAACTACCCTTCAAATGTTGGAAATGCCATGTTTATGGCCACTTCGCCAGAGGCTGCCCGACCATCAAAGAGGCTATGCAGGGAAAGGAGGATGGATGGAATCAAGTCAAGCGAGCCAAACCCAATCTCAAGAACCAGAAGTCAGGAGGCCCTAATGGCAAGGGACCCCATCAGGCCATTGCCCAGCAGATCCCTCTCAATTCTTTTCCAGGAAATAAGTTCGACCCTCTAAGCTCACAACCAGAGAACACACAGGAGGTCGGGGTCCAAGAGGAGACATAAGCTTCCCTGGAGATCGAGACCCAAAAAGCAGATCCTTCAAGTAAAGGCACGTCCTCAGCCACCCACAAAGGAACAAGTACTGAAGATCCTCAAGGTATGACTATAGAAGTTGAGGAAGAAGAGCAGGAAACGGACGAATCAGAAGAGGAAGGAGAAATAGGAGAGTCCCAAATCTCGATACGGAGATCTCTAAGAGGCCGAAAAACTGACAGGGAGAAAAGGGAGCAGGAGACCTACAAAGAAAAACTCCAGGGCAACCAACCAACTTTGGAAAAATTGCTAGCCCCAAAGACTAAGATGCTGAAAAACCAGCCCCAAGGCTCCAAGGGAGCCCATCAAAAACAAAAATAATGAAGGTCATCTCCTGGAATTGTAGAGGTATGGGGTCCAAAGTAAAGGAAGAATCCATCAGAAGATTAATCAGAACAGAAACCCCAGGCATACTTCTCGTCCAGGAGACAAAGATGGAAGACATAGCCTTCCTTCAAGCAATCAAGAAACTTTGGATGAAAAGTGAAGCAAGAGCCATCCCTGCCCGGGGGGCCTCAGGAGGGCTCGACACTCTTTGGAATGTCAACAAGTTCATAGTTCTACTGGAGGTTCGGAACACTCATTGGCTGCTATTGAAAATGCAGAATCTGGACACTAAGGAAACCTTTTGTCTTTTCAATGTCTACTCTCCAGTCAATGTCGGGGAAAAAAAAAGACTGTTGGGACTCTATTGAGCGCCAAGTAGAGCTGACAAAACTGAAAAATATAATCATTGCTGGAGACCTCAACCTTACTCTTCATCCCTCTGAAAAAAGGGGAGGCAGCGTAGTTCGAGATCCGGCAAGGGAATGGGTGGAGGACATTATGAAGGACTGGGACTTGCTGGATACCAAACCCTCTTCTGGTAAGTACTCTTGGTCTAATAAAAGAGTGGGCCCTGGACATATTGCTGCCAGGCTAGATAGATTTTTTATTCAAAGCTCCTTTTTGCTGCTAGGTTTAGAGCCTAGAATGCATATCCTTTCCAGTAGCGTCTCGGATCATAAGCCCATAAAGCTAGAACTTCTAGCTCACCATGATCTGGGCCCCATCCCCTTTAGATTTAGCCCTCTTTGGGTAAAGGAGTCAGACTTTTTGCAAACTGTCAAGGATTGCTGGAATCAGCCTGTCAACGGATCGCCTTTCTATATATGGGAGGAAAAGCTTAGAAGGGTAAAAGGAGTCCTAAAAAGATGGGTCAAAACTCTGCCCAATCCGGCCACAGAAAGGAAATCCATTAAAGCTTCTCTTGCCTCCCACCAATCGTGTATGGAGACTGCTATCCTCACAAAGGAGTTAATAGATCAAGAAGCTCAGCTACAACAATGCTATCACAAGGCCTGCTTAGCTGAAGAAGAGTATTGGAGATTAAAATCTCGCAATCTCTGGCTCAAAGCAAGCGACAGGAACATTGCCTTTTTCCATAAACAAGCCCAGGTAAGGAAATGCTTCAACACCATTTCAAAGATTAAAGTGGATAGCGTTACTCATAAGGACTTTGATCACATAAAGAAAGCTGCCTTTTCACATTTTCAAGACTTGTATAGAGAGGACAAAGATCCAAACCATTATCCATATCTATTAGACATTATACCCACTGTACTCTCTCAACGTATGAAGGAGAATCTTGAGGCCAAAGTCACTAAAGAGGAAGTCAAAAAGGCTCTGTTTGATATGGATCCTGATAAGGCCCCTGGGCTGGATGGATTCTCTGCTAG
Source organism: Picea mariana (assembly GCA_032191745.1). Taxonomy (NCBI): domain Eukaryota; kingdom Viridiplantae; phylum Streptophyta; class Pinopsida; order Pinales; family Pinaceae; genus Picea; species Picea mariana. The sequence continues at coordinate 81,802 of JASDQU010736515.1, forward strand.
GTTCCTTCAAGCCTGTTGGCCGATCGTTGAAAAGGACCTCCTCAAAATGGTACAGAAGTCTCAAAACACTCAAAAAATAGGCGTCAGCACAAACTCTGCTTATTTAGTCCTCATACCTAAGGAAAAAGGCGCCAACAACTTCAGCAGATTCCGTCTGATTTCCCTATGCAACATTGGATATAAAATAATCACTAGAGTAATTGCAAACAGGCTGAAGCACATTCTTCCTAAAATAATCCATGAGAATCAAGGAGGTTTCATTCAAGGCAGGCATATCGTGGACAATTACTTCCTTGTTCAAGAGGCAGTTCACTCAATCCTTCTCCGAAAAAAGCAAGGTATGGTGGTTAAACTAGATTTAGCAAACGCTTTTGATCAAGTAAATCACAGTTTTCTTTTAAATGTTATACGCAAATTCGGTTTTGGAGAAAATTTCATTAAATGGATCCGGGCATGTATCTCGGAGCCATGGATTGCTCCGCTTGTAAATGGAAGAGCCACTGATTTTTTCAAAGCTTCGAGAGGACTTAGGCAGGGGTGCCCTCTATCCCCTCTACTTTTTTTCATCCAAGCCTCTGTCCTCAGCTTCCTGCTAGACAAAAAAATGCAAGATCAAGACATAAACGGATTGTGTATCGCCAGAGGGGTCAAAAACATTAATCATGCCTTGTTTGCGGATGACACTCTGCTTTTGGGTCCTGCCTCTCTCTCCTATACCTTAAAATTCAAAGCGGTTCTGGATGAATTCAGTGAGGCCTCAGGCATCGTTATTAACAAGAGCAAATGCCACATCTACAGCTGGAATATTACGCCTAGAGTGCTTTCTGCCATCTCTAGATGCTTGGGGTTTGCAGCCTCATCTTCTTGGTCCTCCTTTAAATACCTGAGCCTCCCTGTAACTTATAGGAGACCTGCAAGTAGAGACTGGCTCCCTCAGCTGGAAAAATTCAAGTCCAAGATTCAAGCCTGGGGTTACTCCTGGCTTAATTCTGCTGGCAAAACAGTCTTAATCAAATTTGTCCTTACCAGCCTCCCACTATTCCAATTTGCTGGACTCCTCGCTCCGGCAATCATTTTAAAAAAAATGGAAGAGTACATACGAAGGTTCTTTTGGAAGGGAGGAAAACAGAACGAAAACAAGATCCCCCTCATCAGTTGGGAAACCATCTCCAAGCCAGTGTGCAAGGGTGGTCTAAAATTCAAAAATCTCTCTCAGCAGAATGTGGCAATGGCGGCAAAGATTATTTGGAAGATCGTCGCACCCAAGCCTGGCTGGGCCCAATTGGCTCTCTGGAAAAAATACTTCAGAGGACCCCGAACCAGATGTTTAGAAAACGTGATTCAAATGCCCAACTCGGCATTTATCAATCTGTATGCTAAATCCGCCCCTCTAATTACTGAGCACTCCTACTGGATCCCAGGTAACGGAAAAAGAATCAACATTTGGACAGACAAAATCATGAATAAGGATCCAATTGAAGACAGAGCCTATGCTTGGGGCCTTGGTTATTCTTCCAGCATTCAAGCTGAGGCCTTGGCCCTCTTCCAAGGTCTCAAGATCCTCAAAGATTTAAACATAACTGAATCCAATGTTATAGGTGACTCCCAGATCATCATAAATGCAATGGTTTCCAATTCCCCAGCTTTGGATATTAAACTATCAAGGCTGATAATTAGAATCAAAGGCTTGGGAAACTATTTCCAGAACTTGAAGTACTATCATGTGTTGCAAATTCATAATAATGAGGCGGACATCGAAGCCAACAAAGCTACCCTCCTCTCTGTCGGGGTCAAGATGAAAGACGAAGAAGAATCATGGGAACCCATTCCTTAAGCTGTTTGCTACCATGTTTTACTGTATACTTTTAAACAAATTTGTTTGCATCTCCAAGTGGGGGAAAATTACTGAAATAGAGTCTTTGAGGTCCTTTTCAAGGAAGAAATCTGTAAGATTCAGCTGCATCCTCATCCTTAGCAGTGAGATGCATCAGGGCAAAGAAACCACCAACGTAATCATATTTTCGGCATTCAGGCCAAGATGAATATAAACATCCCATAACCGTTACTGTTAAAAAAAAAAAATAGATCCTAAGAAATTCTAGAGGCAAATTCTAACTCGTAAAACTAAAGATAATAATAATATTCCCTTGAAGGACTAAAATTTCTAACTTAAAAATCTGTGTGAATCCCCTAACGTCATGGACAACATGCCAAACAACTCTGCAAAGGATGACGTGTTTTCTATAGAAGAAATTAAGTTTTGGGTTAAGAAACTCTCAAAAGGAAAGGCTAAGGACATCGAAGGTTACGAAGCTGAAATATTAAAAATTGGAGGACTTATCCTCATCCCTCACATACATAATCTCTTCAACTTGGCTATCCAATAACACTTCCCAAAACCTTGGAATCACTTCCCAAAACCTTGGAATCAAAGCCTCATTGTATCTATTTTTAAAAGCAGGGATAAAAGAAATCCCTCTAATTATAGGACCATTAGGATTAGCCCCATTTTAGCTAAGCTATATGGAAGTATTTTGGAAAAGAAGATCAACACATGGCTAGAAATCCATGGAAAAAGAGCTAGAGGCCATGTTGGTTTTAGAGGCTACCATTCCACTATGGACCACCTTGTTACACTCAACATCATTGCAGCTGAGTGTCGTAATGATAAAATTGATCTCCTTTATTGTTTTGTTGATTTTAGAAAATATTTTGACACTGTGCCGAGGACTAACCTTTGGAATAGGTTAGAAGATATTAAAGTCCCTTTCGAGTTAAGAGTCGCTACAATAAGGCTATATGATAAAGTTATTGCCAAGTTTAGGAACACTGAGGGCTGGTTGGAAGAAATTAATTGTAATATAGGAGTCAAGAAAGGTTGTCCCCTATCCATTACCCTTTTCGATATCTATATTGATAAGTTAGAAGATTGTTTGGAGGACGCAGGCTGTGTTGGCCCGACTCTCACTAGTATAGTCATCATCCTCTTTCTTTATGCTAATGATAGTGTTCTTATGGAAAAGAGTCCCTGTGACCTAGGTAAGAAACTAATAATCCTCAAGGGATTTTTCTCTAACATGGGAATGACTGTGAACACTGACAAAAAAAAGGTTACGGTAATTAAAACCAAAAGGATCAGCTACTATACTTTTGTTTATGACAAATATAGCTTGGAGGAAGTTCCTTCATACAAGTATCTTGGAATCAATGTCCACCACAAGCTCAATTGGAACTATGGCATTGAAAAATGATAAATGGGGGGTGGAAAGATTACTATGGGCTCGAAAACAATTGCAAATCAGCAGACCTTTGGCTTTGGGATAAAAATCAAACTCCTCTTTCACACTCTTTTCACTCTGGTTATCTTATATGGATGTGAAGTTTGGGGTTCCAGTATATCTAGATAATCCTGGAGAAAGATAGAATAGATCCAAAAGAAATTTATAATTTATAATCTCAAAATTAAGGACAATACACCCTATCATATCCTCTTCATTGAAGCAAGTCTTCCCCCATTGAGAGCATTTCTATGATTAGATACTTAACGTACAAGAACAAGATAAACAACATAGATGACAAGAGGCTCCCAAAAATTGCTTCAAACTCTAGCCAAAACCACCAGTGACTCAAATGGGGATGGAACAAAGATGTCAAATCTTGGCTAAATCATTGGGGAATACAAGAAGAAGCCATCATGAAGAATATCAATAATATTACAAATATTATCACTTCGAAATTTAAGGAGAATATGTGGTGTGAGAATATTATCATTGCTAAAATAAGAACAAACTCTCACGAGCTACATAGTGAAATTGTGCATTGGAAAACTAGATGCAGGAGCATTGGCTTTCAAGGTAAAGTTCAAAATGTAAGATCAAACCTTTAGGTCTAGACATCAACCCAAGGAGGGGCCTATTGTAACAAAGCATTGTAAAATCTCATGTAAAAAGCATTTTATTTCTTGGTGAGCATAGATAGAGAATCTAATAGGTGTTAGTGAGTGTTTATTCATGTAACAAATTCCTTAAAAGATGGGATGACTTGAGTAGGGAAGAAGCTTGCTTATAGCTAGAAGTTAAATGAGCCATAAAGGATGTAAATGTCGTTTTCTAAAAATAGAATTAGTGGTTGATTTGTAGGAGTCTATTGAAGAGCTGGATAAGATCGGATTTGTAAGGTTTTTAATCAAGAAGAACTCTCAAGAGAAGGGAGACAGGGTAGGCTTAGAAGAACTCAATGAAGGGATTTTTTTTTTTTTGGATAGCAAGAGGATGGCCAGTTGAATGAAGTATCAGGCCATAGCTAGGATTTCGTTAAAATGATGGATGGACAATTCATTATGTTAATGAAATAGAGATTAATTATACGATGGTTATTGGTTCTTTAATAGTCTATGTGAATGAAGTAATTGAACAGTCTGATGATTAGTAATGGGAAAAGGAAATTGGTAGCTAACCAATACATGAAGACCTGTTACTAAAATGAGTAACAGTACTAGGCAGAATTTCATGAAAGAAATCTCGGTCAGTGATGCATAACCAGGTAAAGCCTCTGTATATGAAATTCTAGTTATTGTGATCTTAGATAGAACATATATGGTTCCAGGTCTCTTCAGAAGTCTTTGTAGACTTGGTATAATTTGGTGAAAGTTATTTGGATAACGTTTATCTATGTGGAACAGGAGAGGGGTTTCTAGATAAGCTTCCTGCCAAATCGGGGTTGCAGTAGAGAACAGAGAACATAGTTATGGGTTTAAAAAAAAGCAGTGGCAAGTTAGGGTATGAATTCCATAGGAAGGTTGTCCGAGTGTATTCATCGGTAACTAAATGGTGTGCAGAGAAAAGAAACCAACTGATAGATGAAAAGACAAGTTGGAAGAAATGAGAAGGCGACTAAAGGGAACCAAATACACAGAGGCAGTTGAAAGCATTATAGACAGAAAAATCCTATGACAACTGTGTGTTGAAATGTTGATTGAACGGTGGCAAACGATTAAAGGTCGACTTAGAAAAAACGTATAGTAGAGTCATCTTAGAGATGAACGGTGGGAAATCGTGGTCTTGCTTTCCAAGAAGAGATCGATGGTCAAAAAAATAAAACCTCATAGATGAGGGTCACATATATTGTGAAGTGATGATGGAAGTGCTTGAATGATAAGCGAGAGAGTCTTAAGCTTTTGAGCATGTAACTTGCGGTCATGGGTGATGATTGCATGGTCTGAGAAGGGACGATGAAACAGAGTGCTTGCAATGTTAAAGTGAGATAGTCCAAATGCTATTGTATAAGCCTGATACACCCTTGAACACGAATGCAGAGCCTATGATATGGTTGTTTGAATATTGCAAAGTTTAGTGGTAAGCGCTCTAGTTTGAGCCCTTGGGCATTTTGGATGGTCACCTGTGTTGTGTAGCAATTGATGGCAAGCGCTTGATTCGAAGAGAGATAAGCTTTGAAGCTTTGAAATGGTGGTTAAATCGATTGAAAGTGGAGTGATAGTAAGCACCAAGTACCGAATGAGGAAGTCTTGAATTGAGTTACATTTGGTAGAAGTCGACAGATATAGTGGAAGGGCTAGTGTTAGCTAAAGTGCCGGAGATAGAAATAGATCCTAGGAGTGGCTCCAAAGGCTTTGGAGAGTTTTAAGCTGGCAGAGTGTGAAATAAAACTGAAGAACACTAGATTATCTTCGGGTCTATGCAGGTCCCTGTTTGGGGCCTGTATCAATTGGTATCAGAGAAGGAATGTTCTTGAGAAGGTAAGAAGACAGAAAAACAGTCTGTAGAGGAGATTTATGAGTTAATTAGCTTTGCATGTAAGAGAAGAAGAGGCTTGTAGCCTGAACAGTGAGGTCTCTGACATAGATATCTACTTTGGGAGGAGTGTATGCACGCAAAGGAAGGAGAAGGCAAAGTTCAGTCAAGAGATTGAAGCTGAACAGAAGTGTGGGAGTGGCCATAGAAATTTGGCAACAACAAGCTTTTGAAAGCTTGGGAATGGTCTTTGTTTTTAATATCATTGATATGCAGGTAACAATAATTAGTGAGGCATTTTAGAAAGAAGTCATAGTATTTGAAGACAATGATGAAGGAAACGGGTAAAGGCTTCTGCGTGGAAGTGAAGTGTGGCCAAGAACCTAGTATTTCAGCTGATGGTGAAATACAAGAGTACAGTGGTATTCTCAAGAGAAGATGAGTTGTGAGTGCAGCTCATAGAAGAGTGAAATAAAAATCAAGCAGATGACTATCAAGAGTCATAGAAAAAGTTCATAAGGCAGCCACAAAAGGAAGACAAAATATGCCAAACCAAATGGCATATGTAGAAGAATAATTGATGAAGAGTATGAGAGGGAGAAGGTTGAGATAGAAGTCCATATAGGAGTACTAATGGAGATATTACAGAAGGAGGAGGAAGACCAAAGATGTGGTTTCCTAATGAGAAGAAAGTTGAAGTGGCATAAGATATAGAAGAGAAAGGATGTCACATACCCACTACAACAACCTAGATTTTTTGTCTTTTCTTCGAGGGACAGAATCCCTGAATTTCTATGGGGCCTAGCCCAAACCATCCCTTCCCTTATCCTCCTCCATGTGATCGTTAGCTATGACCACAGGCCTTACCAAAAAGGCGCTTCCAGCTTTCCCGTTTTGGGATTTCTGTGGGAGAGCTCTCCCCGGCTCCCTGGCCCTTGAAATGTCGAAACCTGAAATGGGGTTAACGAGCTCCTTGGCTCCCCTTAGGAGTGGTATCCCCTTATGATTTTTGCACATTGGCAGGACTTTCAAACATTTAGTATGTAATTCATGGCATCCCCACTAATACAATATATAATTGGAACATAACACATAACTAAGAATTGAATGTAAATATCTCAACAATCCATAAATCTTGTACAAGTTTGGTCAATCTCATCATAAAGATAATGCATACTATTTTTTTTGGACATAAAACTAGTTAATGATTATGTTTGATATTGAAAATTCTATTAATCTCGGTGAAATTTTTTGACTTGTATTGTAATACCCCTAGGTCAAACCCCAATTGTATATATAATTGTAAATGTAAATATGCTTATAGGTTGGTGAGCCGTTCGAACTTGGTTTTTTTGTTGCGCGCACTTGGGTAAGTGCACGAAGATTCATTATCAAGATAGGGGCACACAATTCATAATGTTGCACGCACTTGGGTAAGTGTGAGGTAGTGACATCGAAGTGTGTAGAGTTGAGTTATCTATGACTGCATATGTATTGAGGTTGAAGTGCCTGTGTGGTTATTTGGATGGAGATCCAGATGCTAAATGATGAGTGAGCCAAATGTTAAATGTCCAATGAGCCAGATGTTAAATGGCCAATGAGCCAGGTGTTAAATTCATACCCATAATTAGTCGAATTAGAAGTTATAGGGAATCCATGACATATTGAGCGAGATTGGTTGAATAAAATTCTCAATATGTGAATGAATTTGGAAAAACGCGTACCCAGATTGTCAACCAACAATGATTTACGGTTGCATAGGTTGAGTTTGTGTTTATTGGAGTGAAATTGAACAAATTTCATGGTTGCATAATGTTCATGGCGGAAATTGGGTGAAAATTGAGCAAAAGCCCCAATTCCTGCAACGAAATTCATGAGTAATTGATGCACAAAATAAAAGGTGCATAGGTGTGCGCACTAATAAAAAAAATTGACGATGCATAATGAAAATATTTTGATGTGTGGAAAATAATGGTGTGTAGGAGTGCACACTCAAATTGAGCATTGTGCAGTGCAGAGTTGATAAGTCGTGAAAAATAACAATGCACAGGTAAGCGCACTTAAATTTGGCACTGCGTGTGCAGAGCTGGTAATGCATGAAAAATAAGGGTGTGTGGGTGTGCGCACTTAAATTTGGAATTGCGCAATGCATAGTTGGTAATGTAAAAAATATAAGGGTGCATAGGTGTGCACATTTAAATTTGGCATTGCATGGTGCAAATATGGTAATGCGTGAAAAATTATGGTGTGCGCACTTAAATTTGGTGCTACGCAGAGTAAAGTTGGTGAACTCAGAAAAATGATAGTGCGTGGATGTGCGCACTAAATTTTACCAATGCGTGGTGCAGATTGGGTGGCACATGCATAATATTGGTGCAAGGGGTGTGCGCACTGAGTATTGGCAGAGCGTAGATGGAAATTGTTGGTGCACGCGCAATATTGGTGTGCAGTGTGTTCATGTTGAATATTCATGTTGCGCGAAGGCTTAATTAATGGTGCGTGGGGAGTACTAGTGTGTGGTGTAAGCGCAATAAACCTTGGAATTGTGTGGCATGGAGGGTGAAATGTGCTTGGAATATTAGCATGTGACACAAAAATTACGCACAATAGGTATTAGTGCATGAAACAAAATTTGTGTGCAATAGATATGGGCGCGCGACACAAAAGTAGTGTGCACCAAATATTGGTGAGATAAAGAAGTGGTCCACACTAGTTATAGGTGTGTGGCGCATGCACTACCTTATGGAGTTTCTATGCATACTAAATATGGGTGCACATTTTCAAATTGGTGCGTGTGAAGTTTTTTGGATGGTCTACAACAACAGAAAACCAATTATTTTTTGTGACATTTTATATTGTTTGAAGGTCATCTTTTTGCAGCGTGTTTTTGAAGCCCTAAACAATGCCTTTAGCTACTCAAAAACCACAAGAATAAAATGTACCAAGGTACATTCTATCTTTGCAGATCGAACGAAATATCCCAGAGAGAGAGATTTATAATTGTGTAAACCATTCATCAAATAGCAATTTTATGAGGAAGTTACAGGTCAAACAGTGGAGGGTAAATTTTAAGACCCAGTTAACTTCTGAGGGCCATAAATGTCTGCTCCGGAATCACATTGAGGCACATGAGCATTCTATGGAAATATATTGAACCATATAACACATTCATGGATCTGAATTAAAATTCTGGGCATGTTAAAAATGTTTAAGATGGCATAGAAGGTACCTGTAGCATTCAAGGCCAAAAACACTAATTGGCTTGAAACTTCAGCAGGGAGTATCTAGCATCCTAGAAGCCAGAAAGAGGTGAAACGTTGGCATAATATCCAAAATATGTATATGAAGAAACCCAATTGGGATCCTACCAAAAATCCAATAGAGTAGGTGCAAAATGAATAATTATAGTTTAGATTTGCACCTAGTTGAAGTATGAACAAAAGAATCAATGGACAATTTTAAAATAACCATAACATTTTGCTCAAGAATTAGAATTGAGCATTGAAGAAGGAGTTGGAAAGGTCTTGGATAGTATAATATAAATATGCACCAAGAAAATTGATCTGGGAAGTCAATTTTACAATAAATCAGAAGAAATAATTCGGATGCATTATTGAACCAAAATTGTACATAATTTCATGAATTTGTTAAATTATTTAGCCTAACAAGTTTGTTGGCTACACATTTTGTAGAGTTAAAAACAATTAGATCAGATCATGATCAACACAGAGTTTAGAATCATGGAAGATACACAGGGGGCTTACAACCATGAAGATGATATCAGAGGGATGTATGTCAATATAGGCAATGAACGTACAAATTCAAATGGACATGGAGAAGGCAAAGAAGAAAGTATGAACTTGGTAGAGACCATAAAAAGTTTTCAAATGGATGTTCAAATTTATAAGGATGATAATGAGAGGCTTATGAAATCCAAGGAGCAGTAGGAGGGATTCAACATAAAGTTAATGCAAAGCTTTGACATAATAGAAAAGAAGATGGATAAGGAGAATCATTCAAGCAAATCAGAAGTCACAGGTCTCATGATTGTTAATATTTTTGGTATAACCATAGATGATATTCTTGTATATTTGTTTTAGTCAAACCTTTAAAAGTTTATTATAATTATATTGTACAAGACCGCTCAACAAAAAATATTATATTATTGGTATTTTACTTATAATTGTAAAAATACCCATTGTGGCTAGTCGGCCCTGTTTTATGGGTTAGTTAGGTCAAGAGTCATGTATCTTGAAGAGAAATTGTTATCTATAAATAGAGGATAGGTTCGTCTCATTTGGACACACAATCACACATTTCCCTTATGCATCTTGGAGCACAAAATAAGGTCTAGCGCACAAGTCTTGGAGACTAGTTCTTTTGGTGTTTTGGTCTTAATCTTTCTTGGAGAGATATAGGGCATCATTGTATTGGTTGAAGGAATCTATATTGAGGATTTTGGTTGCTTAGTTTTCTCCACCACAAGGGTTTCCTGGGATAATATTTGTGTTCTATTATATCTGTGATTTTCTATCTTCCAGTAATCCTACTACAGTTGCTATTGGATTAAGTAATTGTAATTATTTATCTAGAAAATTTAAAATTCCCAGATGGTATCAGAGCAAGCCTGAATAGAATCCATTTGCAGATCTAGAAGCCTAAAAGGGAGTCATTTTCAGTATAGAGTTAGTTTCCAAACAAACAAAGACCATCAGAAGGAAGGATGACTACCAGGGGTGATTTTAAGAACCCCTCCTAAATTTATATCTATAATATATGGGTGAATCCCCATGATACATAGGAAAAATTGAAGGCTATTTTATCAATAATATAATATGTATATATAATTTTTCGGAAAATCTTTGAGTCGATTATATAATCTTGTAAAATTTTGGTGAATCTTTCACTGAATTATAAACTCTTGTTAAATCTTGGGGAATATTTCAATGAATTATAAAACCTTGTAAAGTCTTGGCGAATTTTTTAATAAAGTATAAAACCATCTATAATAATAGGAAAATGTATTCATTAAACTGTAATATACTCATTTTACATATTTGGAAAAATAAACATAATTTGTCCATCCTCTAGACAATGCTACAAGCATTAGGGGTTATGTTTGTCAAGGTTCTCACTATACACTCTTGTATATCCCTCTATCAGTGTAGATGATATTTCACCACAAATTTCATATGTGTTGATCCTGACCACCATTTTCATCAAGCTCAGGATATATTAATCTTTTCTCTACCACTTCTATTATGGATTATTTAATACTGATCCATTGATTATGAAAGCACCCTTCAAACAAGTTCATCATGGGATGTTCTTAAATAGGAGCGTGCATAATTCTATCCTTCAATAACTCCAAAAGTATAAGAATATTGATAGGTCACATTCGATGCATGAATTCCTCTCTAATCATCCATTTGTAATAAAAAAGGGCCCCTTTCCAAGGATGAGAGGTCTCTTTTATCCTTTATATTTTTATTGTCTTATAAAAAAGTAAAGGGACACATAACTTTATAATAAATGTTGGGCATAGATTATACCTTAGAAAAAGAGATAGTCTTAGTTAGATTGCCATAATTCAACATGAAAAATAAGAGATGTAGATTAAGTAAGGGCTATTCTTTCATCATGTATATATATACCTGACAGTAGCACGATGCAAAATGAAAGTCCTATCACCCATTTTAAGCCCATTAAGGGTAGCACATGCTATGTTTGTCTCTTGACATAGCGCCTTTCGACATCTATGACATTTTTCATGGAAATCTATTCTTGTGGGAGAGCCATGGAATATTCTATTCCAAACCTCTTTTCATCGTTTCAAACATTAACAATAAGTTATTTTGTATTATTGAGGTAAACTTAACATTGAAAGGCTCCTAAATTTCAGCTAAATAGTGTCTCAAGCTCACCTATAGAAATTTATTTTGTTAACAATTCAACCAACAATTGTTCAATTGATTATTGCACCAATGCAAATTTCCTTTGCTATGCAACTAGTGCAGCAAAAGAAACTTAATACATTTATGGAGGATTAGAATGGTATTCAAGGACCCCACAAGAGTACCTCTACAATTGCCAAGTCCAACATCACATATATTTGGTACTTGGCCTATGGAAGTCCCATTCCACCTGCAACAAAGAAATATGCTACATAGCATCTCTACAGTGACTATTGTGCCCTCAAAAAAATTATAGTCAATGATAGATATCCAATCTCGTATATTGAATACCTTCTAGACACATTGAAGGGTGTCGAGATATTTTACCAAGATTGACATTAAGTTTTATTACCATAAAGTTTAAACCCACACTCTATATGTTTGGAACACTAGATTCAAAGAAAGAAATAAACTATTTGAGTGGTTGGTGATACCCTTTGGCATAACAAAGGCACCAACAACCTCCATTCAGTTGTTGAACGATGTTTTGCACCCATTTATAGATAAATTCATTGTGGTGTACCTCAACTATGTTCTTATCTTTAATAGGACATGAGATGAACACTTCCAATGTATTGTGCAATTCTTTCAAACTTTACACCAACATAAGTTCCTTTATAACCTAGATAAATAAGCATTTTCCGTGAAGTACATACTGTACCTTGGCTTCATTATTGATTAAACAAGTGTGCATGTGGATCCAGAGAAACCACAGGGCATCCACAATTGGCGTACCCCAACCAACATCAACGAGTTATGAATATTCCTCTACTTGGCACAATTTTACAGGGGATTTTTCTTGGGTTTCCTTTGATGTCACACATCCCCTGCATCAGATCTTGCATGAGAATTCCAAGAAACTCATTTTCAAATGGGATCACATGTAACAAAAATTATTTGAAGAAGTTAAGGTTCCCTATGCTAATCTTAATCCTACTTAATATCCATCAGGAATTTGAGAATCAAACCAACACCTCTTGGTATGCACTTGGCATTTTTCACATCCACCATGGACACCCAATCACATACCATTCAAAAACATTCATTGATGTTATCCAAAACTATTCAACCTACAATCATGAGCTCTATGTGATTGTTTAACATGTCAAAAAATGGTGATACTACATGCTGGGTAAGGAGATTTGTTTTCATTCCAACCATAAGCATTTGCAGATTGTGCTGACACAAAGTAAGTTGCAGAGCACACAATGACTTAAATGGATTGCATGCTACTTTACTTTCACCTAGTAATCAAACACAAGTCTGAATTATCCAACTATGCAACAAAATAGAGTAACCCACCAATGAGCATATTGCTAGTCGTTTTGGAGACGTGCGCATTAGATCATGATTAGTGGAATCAATACATCGTTTCATACATCTATGCAGATCACAACTCTAGGAAATCTACTGGAAATTTCTAGTTGTGTAACAACTTGTATTTCCATGTAAATTTGTGTGTACTGGAAAGGGAAAATGCAACAAGCTAATCTAGGAATACCTTATCCCAAGTCAAGAGGTCACTTTGAGATACATAAGGCTCTCGCAGTTTTGTAGAAAAAATTCTATTGGTCTCGCCCATATGAAAACATGGATAAATGCATGAAGTTCTTTGTTTCTTGCACAATAAAAAACTGGCCAATAGGAAGCAGGGACTGTACACATCTCTATTAAATCCCAGGAAACCACGAGAGTCTATCTTTGTGAATTTTCTAATAGGCCTACCAAAAACATGCAAAAACCATGATGTAGTGTCTATTGTTGTTGATAGGTTCTTGAAGATGGTAGTACTTGCACCTTGCAAGAAAATTGAGTTTACAAAAGACATACCAAAGTTTTTTTTGCACACATATGGGTCAACTTTGGATCACCAACATACATTGTGTCAGACCATGAACCTAATTTCATCAACAATTTTTGGAAATCACTCTAGAGCATGTTAGACACAAGGATTGATATTTCCATAGTCTTTCACTTGCAAACTGATAGGAAAGAAAAAGTTGTGAACCAACTATTGTTTACCCACTGTGCATGTACAATCATAGGCACACTCACACTTGGGATGACAAACTTGCTTTCATTTAGCGCAATTACAACATAGCTTAGCACAAATCCACACAATGCAACGCTTTAGCAGTTTGATATGAATATCAACCCAAAATGTTAATCAATGATGCATTCCCTAGGCCCATAATTGTAGTCACTTTTGCATCGGTGCAAAAGGAAATCGATAAAGAAACACACTTCATTGAACAAATATAGAGTGTTCAACACCAATTTCAAGACATTCTAACATAGGCAATTGATAAGTACAAGTAGTTCCATGCCAAGCACTGTTTCCCATGCAAATTCTTAGTTGGAGGGGAATAAGGTTTGGCTTCACATCCAAAAGGAGCAATTTAAAGGCCAACATCACAACCTACACCCACTACAATACAGAGCGTACACCATCACTGAGAAATTAGGTGACTATGATTTCAAGCTTGATTTCCCAGTTTATCTTGGTCTTCATCTAGTTTTTAACATTGAGCTCCTACATAATTCTCCATTACTTGAGTGGAGTGTTATGTACCCTAAGCCTCTAGCTGACATGAATTTTGAGTTTAGCATGTTGATACAATCAAGACTTTAACAAGTGCACTAGAATTTTCACACTTTAACAAGTGCACTAGAATTTTCCCTCGTTTTTATCTAGTGTAATGGGAACTGGTTCTTCTAAGACTCTCACAAATGCAATGGGGAATATTGCTTTCTGAGGGAAATTTATTTATGTTATGTGTATGGAATTCTTTTGCAAGTCTATTTTATCTATAGTATGTCTGCAATTTTTCCAGTGTTCCTTCAAAGGTTCTGAGCCGATTTCCTTTATATATGAAATCCCTATGAACTATTCATCGATTCCATCTCTATTATAGACTGTGTGAAAATGATCAAATTTGAACATGAAATATCCTTCAACGTCCACCATACAAACGATTTTACCTCTGTGCGTTGACATAACATATTCTACTTCAGGATTCAAATCTAAATCTCTATAATGTAACTAATGTCCATAGTTATCTGGTGAAATTGTTGAGAATTTCTGAGATAGTCTATAAGGAATGAATTTTAAATTCAATGCCCCTACACACTTTAATTTTATATGTGGAAACATTGAGCATTGAATCTGATGTCTTAATTTTCCCTCCAAGGGTTTTCAATTCACAGTGTGAATCTATCTGTGTTCTTTAAAGCTTTATTACAGTGAATGATTGTCTCGGCTATTTGTACTTTTAGTATGTATTTTATATGAAGAACGATAGTTGGAGGTTAGCCTTTAACTTTTTATTCAAGTATTCCATGTTGTAGTCAAGAATTCTATGTTTTGATTCATCATCCACCTCTCACCATGTTATGCTCAATGAAATTTAGTGTGAATATCGATATTTAAAGTAGATTTAGTTAACATGAGAATAGTATATAAATAGAATTTGTGCTTATAAGTTTGTAGTGGAAAGAAGATAAACAAATTATGTAAATATTCGATGATACTAGTTTCTAGTTGAGATTGATATTTGAAGTTAAAGAGCGGCTGGTTAAAAGTGAGACTATATATGCCTGGAAAATCAACTCAAAAGTGTTAATAGACAATACAGCTCACTATGCTACTATATAGATTGTGTATGTTGGGCTCTACCTATTACTGGTGAGATGCACGTGGCCCAAGGCCTATCTAATAGTGAATAAACATTGTAGAAATTCACTGTAGTATTCAAACGCTATGTCATATTTCACACTTGAAAATCAAGCTAGATTAGTCAGGAAAAATGTCGACTTGGTTGAACAGTCTCCCAACCTAAAAAGTACATGCAAGAAAAATGGAATGGATTTACCAATCAACACGGTAATGAAATATTATCTACAATTTTAGATTTTGGGGACATTTTTGTTGATAGTAGACATATTTTTTATTCTCTCTTATATATGTGTGTGACCCTAGGACCTATGTACACCTGTGCATAGGAATGCTCAATACTTGGTAATATGTTTGGAGTAGCCTTACTGGTTTTATTGATTGTATGGTGTTCTTAATTAAATGTCAATCCCATGCCCTCATACATGATAGGATCCAATGAAAATATTGCAATTTTTCCAAACTATGAAACAGTGAAAAATGTTGATCACATCGCTGACATAGATTTTGTGCCAATAGTATATGTATAAGTTTTGCAGTACCTGTAGAGTTATGCATGGCATGAATCCTTTAAATACTATAGTATTGAAGAAGGATTGTGGTATAAATTTAGCGATGTTTGTTTTAAAAGGAGATTTACAAATAAAGTTTATTTAGGAAGCTCGTAGCTACAAAGTTGGACACTTTGGAGTGATCAAAATCTTGCCTAATTTTTTAATATAATATTAGTTGCAGATGCAAGCTGATGTGGAGAAATTTGTGTCTGGTTGTTTGCTATGCAATAATTCAAAGCCAAGAATTGGGAATTGATCTTATACTCTCCACATCCTATTTGGTAAAGGCCCTGAGAACTATTAATGGGCATTTTTTATAGATCTTGTGAGATGGGAATTTCTTTCCCTAGTTGAAATAGTGTAACTGGGAAAAGCAGGAAAACACTTCTTCAAATTCCATTCAGGTATTGGTACATTTTGCGATGCATAATATTATTTTTTACTGAGATAGTACAGTCTAAAGAAACTTTGGGACTACCCTATGGGTTTATGGATGCATACTTGAAGAAAAGTACAAATTTCTTGCAATAGTTCAAACCGGTAACTAGGTAGAAGAAACATATTCGAGATTGAAACTATTTTTTCTTCTTTGACAACTTAAATGAAGTTGGATGTAAATTATTGGCATATTTCCACTACAAGGGAATAGGTAATGAAGTATTGAGTGGAGGAAAGGTTCATTCTAATATGACATTGATTTAGAAACAATGTTGATAACTATTTTGTGTTCTTGTTATAATTGGTTGAAAACAAAAAACATTCATAGTGTGTTCTGTACTTTCATAAACTGCAGTTAATCTATAAAAAAACTTTTATGGTTTTACAATGAAATGTTCAGTTGACAATTTTCCCTCCATGCATAATTGCATATTCTAACACCAAAATCTGATGAGAATGAATACTTTACTAAATCTATGCAATTGAGTCAACCGATTATGGTATAAGGAAATAGTCAATTGAGGTAAATGCGTTGATGTTGGGGCTAATCCATGGTCTAAATATGTTAAAGGGATTGCATTTTATTTTTGTTTTAAGATTTAGTGCAACCTTGATTAGCAAAAATACACTCTTGTTTGCATGGGCTTAAAGGCTCCTTTGTTTTTTGAGTTGTCAATACTCTACTTGATATGTTGATTTTCCTCTCTTTGTCTCGAGTTTTGTCATTTCTTTTCCTGGCATGTGTGTACCTCAGAAACATGGTATACAAGAGCCAAAGGGAGTTCCCCAGTCAAATCCCTATGGACATAAGACTGTAGTATGTGATCATAGTTTGGAATATCTTTATGTGAATGTGGTTTTCCCAGCACAATTTATTTTTTAAATTTGCAGACCAAAGACAAGGGGGTATATGTGTTTTGTATCAATTATAACTGTTTTAATTTTATAGCATCATTTCCTAACATTTTCCAGAACATAATTCTAAACTACGAATGACAGTGACAAGTGGCTTTGCAGTAGCGTTTTTATTTAGTTTTCAGTAATATTTTTATATTCTTAAATATGGGTATGTTAGAGGGACCTTTGATCTATGCACCAATGCAATTTTACTATGCACCAAATGTCAAGACCTTCCTATCACATTAAACAATCCCTGCAACCACAACACCAAGTTTACCTTTGCAAAGACTATATTTTGGTAATAGAGCATCCAATTTTGTTCCAGTGACAGAAGTCAACACCCTATGATACCTCAATGACGGCTCATCTTGCCCTTCAATGCCACCTCACATTCAAGAGGAACTACAAAGATGACAAAGTAGGTTATCAAAGTTGGATGGGTTGTTGCTAGGACTACACCCAAGGTAATGGTCAAATCTAACCAAGTGAGCAAATATCCTAGTGGACATGATTTCCATAAATGAGGCAATGATCAACCTCGTACACCGAGCCTAAGGTTGGTCATTAGGTACTATATTGGATATTGAGCAGTGATTATATAACTTCTATAAATATGTAACCTATGGCATTGTAAATCCTCTTAGCAGTGAGTAGAATAGTTTTGTTTCTATTCTTTGTAGGGAAATCTCAGACATATTCTTCCACAAAGAAATGAGCATACAATGTTAATTCTACAACCCCTTTTTAATCTTGTCCTCAATTGCAATAGCGATCATACATCATTGAGAAAACCTCTTGTGTCCTCTTGCTTTTATTTTGTGGGATGCTCGTTGGATTTCTTTTCTGATATATGGTTTCTTGTTCATCATGTAGATAGGTAAATAACAATGCCAAGTACATACTTAATTATCCTAAGTATTATGTTACATTGCATTGTTTTGCTTAATTTTTTTTATAACTTTATTGTTATTGTTTTGCATATTGTACAAGGAATATCTTCTTAGATTTATTATTCTTCTTGCAATACTACACATACTTTGTTCCTAGTTAGCACTGTAACTGCACTCTAATTTTCCTCTCATGTGCATCAATGTCGCTTATGTACTTTAATAGTAAATCCCTTAAGCTTTTTTCTCTAGAGATTGTGCATATGTCCACCAAAGTCCTCTCCTGCACTTTTTAGCACTATGACCAGTTTTTACTTTTTCACTCAGTTCAGGTATCCCATGTTGTGCAAATAGTGAGCCTCCTCACAAGTTTAATAGATTGAACATTTGTTGGGGCCACATGATCCCCCTTGAAACCATATCAAATTATGCCAAATATATTGTTATGTGGAGGAACTCCTACTATGATCACCGCATGCAGTGAAACTATGATGAAGTCTCAAATGCATGGGAAAAGATATAGATAATTCAATACAAATGTTCCACCAATGAGATGAAATAATAGCCTCTTGATAAAGAAATGGGAGGGGGGTAAGTACTAAAATTATTTTTATGCAGCCTTAGTTTACAATTCCAAAAGAGATATTTGATGCTTGTATTCTACAGTACAAAAAACAACAAAACACAGAAAATCATATGAAATTCTCTTTTTTTACCTTTTTCTTGTACATTTCAAGTAACATTGGCAGATTAGACTTGTTTTCCATCCACTTAGTGTGACTTTCAAAGTATGTCCATTAAGAAGTGGTCCATAATGTGCTGAAAGTTCCATTTTGCCACTAGGAACTCCAATTTAAGAGTCAATGATTTTTACTTCAGCCTAATATTTTTAATAATCTACATAATACCAATTCAACATATCTTAATGTTATTTTATGAGAAAAACATATTCAATTAAAAAAAATAAATTGACTGATGTGTAGGAATGAGAAGTACATAGCAGCAAGACTCTAAGGCGGTCCACATCAACTCAACATTACCAACACATTCAAAACAATAATATTGTCCACCTGTTGTTATCTCCTTCACAACCTGCTTGGTAGAGAAAGTTTAGTTTTAGATTATAGGTTATGTGTACAATTTAAATACCACTTTCTACTCTCAAACATTTTATAAAATATGTTCTAGATGGAGTCCCAACTTATGCTATGTTACAACAATCAACTGGAGCACTCATTGGTTGTATAGTTCAATAGGAAAATGGGGTTGGGTGGACTACATTAATTTTCCACTCATCTTTAAATATCTCAAGCCTAGAGTATGAATTAGCCAAGAGTCACTTTAGCTCTCCTGGTATTCTACAAAAAAGTGTACTTCGAAAGAGAACTTCTCAAAACTAAATTCTTGAAATGTTTCAAGTGAGGTCTCAAACATTTAAGTGGATTTCCACCATGTTTCCCCTCTGTTTCAGTATATGAAATAGGGAACAACATTTTGAGGGACTTGTAGAGGTATTTCTAATAACTTAGGGATAGTCTGTTGTTTTGTAGAATTTATGGATGGAAATTGTCATTATTATTTTTTCTACAAAAAATTCCTTTACTTGTTGAGTCCAAAGCAAGACAAGTTTTGGTCAAGTCCGAGTCTCACAACCTTATGTCAAAGGGCTTATGAACACTTGTTGAAAAGACATGGTTTGAAATATAAACAAAATTGATCCATGATCTAGATAATTTGTCTTTAGATGAAGTTTGGATTTCAGGTTTCTTTCCTAGAACAACCTTAAATATTGTATGCCAGAGTATTGTTGTTTTTACGTATAGCCATATGGATGGCAAGAAGGTGTTTTTACCCAATGTTACTTCCATTCTTATGGTTTGAGCCAGATACCCATCACACAGAATTGTTTGGATTATGCTAAACTTAGATGGTCAAATGTTGACACTTGCTAACCCCTATGCACCTAATGATGTAAAGGAAAGGACCACTCTTTCGAACTATTTGGTCGACAAGTTCCCAAGTGATCCTTTGTTTATCTCAGGGGATTTCAATATGACTGAGACATAAGATGATAAAGAGGGCATGATTCCAATCAAAATTCCATAAGGAAGAAGGTTCCCTAGAACATCCTTAGGGCCAAGCTTGGCATTTACAACCCCAATAAACTAAGAAATTATGACTTGTCAAAGATTTGGTTGACATGCTCAATCTTCTAAAAAGTAAATGAAAAATACCTAAAAACATTGAATAGGGCCATGCTATCACAGAAAAGTATGTTCTTTTTTTATTGTAGTGAAGGACGATTTGTCAAGTGCTAGCAAAATTGAATCTCTTAAATCAACAATTTATCTTCTTTTCAATCTCTTGGGGTGGCAAAAAAATGATAATTCACAATACTCTCTTCCTTCTCAGTGTCTGGAATTTACAACACCCATGTTACCTAAATTCTATGAAACTAGTACAAAATCTTCTCCCCAAGCCAAGAGGTACGGATGGTTAGATAACCTGGTGGGAGGATGTTATTTCCTGAGTTACAACTTTCATGAGTGGAAATGGGAGGAAAATTGTAGCTATAAGGCACAAGTGCATAAATTTTTGAAGGATGATCTAGAATATCCTAGCAAGAAGATTCAATTCAATCCATTTAACAACACCCAACAAGCCCAAGTTGCTAAACTCCAACATTTTTTGAAATTTGATGAGATATGTAGAGATGAAGGGTACCAATTGTGAGCAAGGATGCATTGGATTAAATCTGGTGACAAGTCAACGGAGGATTTTTTCAAATCCCTGGATACCAAAGAAGAAGTTAAGAAGATTGTTGCGCTCAAAACATTCAAATGGACACATAACCATACCAGAGGATATTGGATAAGAATTTGGAAGCCATTATAGGTTATTTTTTCAATTGTAAGGTATCACAAAAGAACATAATATGGACCTGTAAAGTAATTTGGATGTAGTCCTATCTCCTCTTTCCATTGAACGAGAAAGAATGTGTGAAAATTCATTGACATTCGATGTGTCCATTGCCTCAATGGAGATGGTTGATTACAAGTCACCAACATTGGATGACTTCTTGTGTGAATTTTACAAGGCCGCATGGGAATTTTTCAGGCCTAACCTTTTACATGTGTGTAAAGAAGCTATTATAAAACAACAGTTGGGTGAGTATATTAACAAGGGTTTGATCAGATTCGTTGACAAGCCTGGTGACCTAGAATATTACCAATTGGATGTCTTTCACATTGTTAAATGTCTCTTATAAAATTCTTGCCAAGGCCTTGACCTTGTGCATCAAGAACAAAAAGCATTAAAGAATCCATCCAGAGAAGACGAGTTTTATTAGACAGAACTTCATCTTGAATAATGTGATTATTTTGTGGGAAGGAATGGAATGTCAATAATAGGATGAATGATCGTTTTTCCAAGTTTTATCTTCAAATACAATTTATTAATTAATTTCTATTGATGGGTATAGAGTCTAGTCCAAGAATCTTTTGAACATTTTGGTTGTAAAGAACATTTATTTGAAGAATACATCCCAAATTTGTTACAATTCTATGTAAATTAAGTAAACAAATGATAGAAGTTAGAACAAATACAAAATCTCAATTAAAAACAAGAAGAGAAAATGCCATATAATTGAACTCTAGATATAAGAAGACCTTATAAAGTTTAGATTATTCATTTCAGGTTCTCAATAACAAATTAAATCAGTCAGATGTTTTTTGGTCCTAATATCTATATCTATACATTTCTTCAAAACATTCAAAATATTTAGTCCAATCTCATTAATGGCGTTTAAAAGAAATTGACTGATTAAAAAATGGATCTGGAGGAAAAAAAATGGAAACACTAAGAGGAAAGGATAGAAAAAGAGAAAGGAATAAGTAGAAAAAATTAAAATGAAAGTTCAACAGCTGCAGATATAAAGGAAGTAATGTATTGTAGGACAATCCCAGTAAATATAAGTTGAAAGGTTAAAGGAGAAAACAAAGAACATATGAATTATGGTTGCACGGCTAACAAGTCCTAACAGGAATCACATGAACTTTAGCATTTCATTGTACATTTAAGGAGAAAACATTATGTTTTACAACCACACCCAAATTAAACATCATTATGGTGGAAAATGGACAAAATGCCAGTGCATGAAGTCAACCAAACATACAACAATGTGAATATCTATGACGAGAAGGCGCTACATAATATTGAAAATTCTTACAAACATAAATGGTCTAACCTTAAAGTTTCTAATTGGTGAGGGCATCCAGCTGGAATGAGAATTTCTTCACCAAGGTGTTGCTGAAATATCCACGGCTCCACAACTGCATACCAAAAAAATATGTTGTGTTTTTAGAAGTGAAGCACTTGATGGAAAGAGATATCCATTTGCTTCCAAACAAAGATCAATGCATTTGAAAAACTGAAATAGTACTTACAAAAATTTTAATTCAGCTTTTTCTTATGCTCCTCATTCAAGAAAAACGTTTGATCATGAACGAGATGCATAAGTTGATGCATAAATTACTATTTCCAAAAAATAGGAAACTTTTTTTCTAAAGAAGAAAATATCCATTCTGAATTAGAAGAAAAATTAATAACTAAGATGCAAGATTCAACCCTTACTGAATCAATATGAGGGTCATTAAAATGTCTAAATTGCCTCCAATGTTTCCTCAAATAACATTGCAACTTTGTCACATCTTGTCTACAAAATATGTCCCAGAGGGCTCCCCAACTATGACACCTTTATTTTTCTTTTTGTGGGAAATATCTTTGATCAAAATCTGGACCAGGGGTCAAAGTTTAGCTCAAAAATCAAAGTTCTCGGAATTGCCTCAAAACGAACGGGTGCGTAGCCCTCGTCGTCACAAACCCAACGCAACTCGTTTGGGTTCAAACAAACATCGAATGAGAGAGATATCGTGTTCTGTTCGAATCGTCAAACAGGCAAAAAAAAAAGGGAAGCTGACTGTACAGTCCGTACAGTCCGTACGGATGTTGACGTGGCATGTCCGTACGATGACGTAGAAGAGCTGAATTGGCAGAGCTGTATGACACGTGGCGTGTGCTAAGTTGGCAGTTTGAACGAATCATTTGACGACACATGGCATTATTTTGGCAAGTGGTTTGGTGCCACGTGGCCCAGTCGTGGGCTGCCACGTGGCACCCTGTTATTGGGTTGTTTGGTTAAAAATTATGGAGTCCACCGAACTCAACCCCGTGACCTCCACCTCTGTCCAAAGCTTTAACAAGGTCTGACCAACCGACGTGCCACAATATGTTACTTGATATATATATGAGTTTAAATATATTTGAGTTTGATTAATGTTTAGTTTGGCGCAGGGTCGGGCTGGGGCTTAGCCCCAGCCCGTGGTTGTATTATTTACCATATGACCCGTTATATACACGGAGGCACGTGCATATTTCATTGGAGTCCAGCCCTCAGTTTTGGGTGCTAATACATATGACCCGACCTCTATATAAACGCGTGGGAATTGGTTTTTGAAAACGGTTATACAACCATATGCAGACACTTGTCGGTTATCTATTCACCCTTGTAAACGAAGCCCGTTTTGCACTAGCACACGGTTGTATGGAAGACCATATGCCCATGGTCTTGGCGGTTAGGGGCTGGGCGCGCCCTAACCGTTCGACAGTTTAGCCCATTTTTCCGTTGCATGCCGGTTCTAGGTTTTAGCACGAATTTGAGCGTGTGTGCTAGGTTGGGCACACAAAGGTGTGTTTTGGCGAACCAGAGACAACAAGCTTGAAGGAAGAAAATGGCAGGAGGCCTATCTTCTTCATTTTTTGGCCAAATGAGGTGCCGAAAAAGCCCAGGTAGGGGTTTTTGGACATTCTGAATCCATTGGCACTATTTCCAAAGCCATTTGAAGACTTATTTTGTAGGTTTTTCACCATTGAATTTTCAGAGAGCTCTAGGGAGCTTGAAGCCTTCATTGATTGAGGTCATGCTCAGATGAGCCCATGTCTATTTTCTGTGATTGAATAATCATTTTTGGCTAATTATTATGCTCTGAACACTTTGGGATAGGTTTCAGATCCATTTGAGGACTTTTACAGGTGTTTTTTCCACAAGGAATCTTAGGGAAGCTTAAGGCCACATGTAGAAGAGGTCATGCCCGGATGAGCCATGATCCGTTTTCAGAGTTTTATTAGTCATTTTTGGGGCTTTTATGTATTCAGAACCCAATGGTACAATCAATTAATCCATTGGAGTTGAGTAGCATCTTGTAAAATAATCTTTGACAAATTAATCCCAGAGAGCCAAGTCCATTGAAGGAGGCTCAAGGAGATGTAGCCCAGAGAGGGGTGAACTCCTTTATCATCTTGTTATTGTTGTGAGTTTGATGGTTTATTTGATGCAAGTTATATTTTCTGTGTATTTATTTAAAGCAAATATTTAACCATTTAAAAGAACATTTCCTCACACATGAACATTTAAAAAAGGATGCATAAACTTGGCACATAATTTATCTTGCATATTTTAACACATGGAGCAAGGTCTTGTAAAATTTATTTTAATGAAGTAGAGGGTGCTTGCATAGCATAACAAGTAAGCCCCCTATTTTCAGATCAATTTTCCTCATCTTTCAAATTCATTGTACCAATTTCCTTCCAATCATCACTAGGACCTTCATATTTTCGTAAACTATCAGAATTTATTGCATTTGTATCTTGGAGGTTGTATTCCATGTAATCAATAGAATTTCTAGCAACTTTAAATTGAATTTGATTAGGTATTTGAATGTCCCGTGGTGGCAGAGAGTTATCATTGGTGATACTATCAAAGATTGATATATTATATTCTTTTGCTTCTGATTCCACTTTATTGGATGACTTTCCTGAATATTCTTCCCTGACTGTGCCACTAGCTTTGTTATAATCTCCAAAAAATTCTTTCAAATCTAATGATATAAAGGATTCCCACATCTTTTCTATCTTGTCTTGTTGCCAAATGGGAACTTGACCTTAGTGGTGTGTGTCCAAACATTCACTTAAAAGAAAAGATTAAAAAGGATAACCAGTAATATTCTAGTTTATTGATAACGACAATATTGGTGTTGTTCCTAATCAACATGAAATAAATTTTAATTCCGCCACATAAAGAAAAGCAAAGTGAAAGTGAATCATTTTACTGTACAAGGAAATATAGGGAGACATTATTCACAACAAATGCTACCATTGAAGCACACAATTTTAACATAATTGCAAGAACATGTGTGTTGTAGATTTGAGAAATGAGATCATGTTGAACCTTTTCCAAGCCTCGTTCCCATAAAACTTAGAAAGAAACACATGGGCCAAAATTGGAAATGCAAGGGAAACCAAAAATCGATGGGAAAAACCATTCCCTCAACAAGTAAGAAAAAACAGTGCCATGAACCCTTTATTCGAGGAGAAGGGGGTGAAATGGTTTCCATAAAGCCCTGATTAGAGGAGATGCAAGTGAAATAATTCCAAAAGCACAGGAAATCTAGGTGATGCACTAAAAAAAAATCGAGATTCTAAAAAGTCGGGGCGAATTTGAAAAAAATTCATGAAATGGGAAGGGCGAACCCAAGTGATTTTGATTTTATTGCTATTTTTTGGGGGATGAATTATCTGCCATATATATATTTTATTTTAATATAAGGGATAAACATTATGTTTTTTTTTAACCATTATTTCAATGAAAATTCACCCTTTCAAAAATTTAAACCCTAAAATTTCTCCCATGAACGAAATTTCACCCCTAAAATTATCTATGTTGACTACTAGAACAAAGATCGATGAGAAGCTAGATTGAGATGATAATTGAAGGCCCTAGAAGTACAAAGTAACCCTCCTTATTGAAGAACATGAAGATGATAAGTTCATTATAGAATAGGTTCAAGAACCTCAAGGAGATGAAGCTAAGGAAAAATATAAGGACATGGTGAGAGAAAAAATGATTATTGCAGACTCCATTAAGGACCATCTTATCCATCATATATCATCATTATATTCTCAAAATAAAATGATGGACACCTTAACTCATTTGTTTGAGAGAAGCAACATAAATCGAAGAATGACTCTGAGATCTCAGTTGAAGAATTTGAAAATGTAGAACTAAGAAAACATTCACTCCTACTTCTCAAGAGTGAATCAAATCAAGGAGAAGATAGAAGCCATTGGTGACTTAGTAGAAGGAGAAGAGATGGTTATGACTACCTTGAATGGAATCCCAACGTCATGGGATGCATTCATCCAAGGAATTTTTTCAAGAAAGAAGCTTCCCAAGTTCAGTAGACTTTGGGAATATTGTAACTAGGAAGAAGCTAGGACAATTGCAAGAGAAGAAAAGATGGTATATGAAGATCAATCCCTAGCCACCCACACCAGGAAAGGAAAGAACAAGAAGGAGAATTCCTTACCTAAGAAGTTTAATATGGGTCAAAGATACAACTCAAAGATCAAATTTTATTGTTGTCAGGAATTGGGACACTTTGTTAGAGATTTCCCCCTCATTATGGAAATTAATAATAAGAAAGGAAGTAAGAGGCATCAATCTCACACAACTGAAGATGATGAGCCTCCAAATAAGGTTGCAAAGCAAGATGAATCAAGTGATGATGATTATGTTCTTATCTCAACCCTCACATGTATTGTTACTCATGGAAGTGACACTTGGTTGATAGACAGTGGTGCTTCCAAGCACATGACATTATATGAAGACTCCTTATCTAAAATTATTCATAAATATTCACCTTACAAGGTGAAATTGGGTGATGACTATCAATATCCAATCAAAGGTGTTGGAGAAGATTCCTACAAGTTAAATTTAGGAAAGCCAATGGATATGAAGGAAGTTCTCTATGTTCCAGGTTTAAAGAAGAATCTTCTCTCAATTTAAGCATTGGACAATAAAGTATTTAGAGTAGCATTTGTTTATGGTCAAGTTCTTATGTGGCCTAGAGGGAAGACCCTTGATGATGCAGTAGTGATTGGAGTTGAAGAAGGAGGAATCCACAAATTAAAAGGAAATTCAGACTCCATAATGGTTCATGATATTGTGAATATTAGTGAACAATGGCATAGGAAATTTTCTCACCTACACTACAAAGCTCTTCTAGTTGTGAGAAAAATGGTGACAGGTCTTCCAAAAATCCAAGCAGAACCAGATGGTGTGTGCAAAGGATTTGCACAAGGAAAGAATGTGAATAAATCCTTTCCCAATAGAGAGAGTAGAGCCAAGGGAGTTTTTGACATCGTGCATTCAGACCAAACAATGAAGTTTTTGGCAAATTCAAAGAGTTCAAAGATCTAGTAGAAAACTTGATAGAGCGAAATATGAAGACCTTGTGATCAAACAGTGGAGGTGAATTCACCTCAGAATAATTCAAGGAGTATTGCAAGGAAGTTGGTATTAAGAGGGATCTTTCTACTCCCTACAACCCTCAGAAGAATGGAATAGCTAAAAGGAAGAACCAGACAATCATGGAAGTAGTAAAGGCCATGATCCATGATCAAGATCTTCCTATGCATTCGTGGGAGGAAGCAACAACGACGACAGTGTGCGTGCAGAATAAAATTCTCCACAAGGTGCTTGAAAACAAGACACCCAAGGAAATGTTTTTAGGAAAGAATCCAGAAGTCAGCCATTTTAGAATATTTGTCTTCCCTGTATTTTTTCATGTCCCCAAGGAAAAGAGGAAAAAGTTGGACCCTTCTGGAAGGAAGGGAATATTTGTTGATTACAATGACACATCAAAGGCTTACATGATATACTTTCTCGATCACCAAAAAGTGGATATTAGCCGATATGTAACCTTCGATGAGAATGAAACTTTTAGTAAATCCAAATAGATTCGTACAGAAGAAGCACATGAATAAGAGAATGATGTTCCTAAAATTCCAGAGGCAGTTGAACTAGAGGAATTCATTCCAGAGGATCATGACATGGTAGAACCTCATAAACTAGTCGAGATACCTTCTCTCAAGAGAAGAACATCTTGGGCACAAGAGCTTATCAGAGATGCAGAAAGAATTGGTGCCCCAGAGAAATATTTCAGGGAAAGTAAGAAGTTTAATCTGTATTCCAACTACGTGGCATGCTTGTGTGACATAATGGATGCAGAACCTTCCAGTTATGAAGAGGCTGCATAAAATAAAATATGGAAATATGCCATGGCATAGGAATACCATTCCATTATGCAGAATGATGTCTGGGATGTGTTTCCCAGACTAAAGGAAAAATATGTGGTGAGTTCGAAATGGATCTACAAGACGAAACACACAGTTGATGGCAGTATTGAAAAATATAAGGAAAGATTTATGGCCTGAGGTTTCTCTGAGAAGGAAGGGATTGACTATGAATATAATTTTTCTCCCATATCAAGATATACCTCGATCAGGGCTATAATTTCATTGGATGCTATGATGAAATGGAAGGTGCACTAGATGGATGTAAACACAACCTTCTTGAATGGTGAAATAAAAGAGGAATTTTATGTGGAACAACCACTTGGATTCGAGACACATGACAGGGAGACTCATGTGTGCATATGAAATAAGGATTTATATGGATTGAAGTAGGAACCTAGATCATGGTATGGTAGGATTGAAAATTTTCCGATGAGCTTGGGTTTTACCAAGAGCAGTGCATATCCTAACCTTTACTTTAAGGTTAAGGATGGTGAACTGATGATTCTATTGTTGTATGTAGATGACCTGTTTCTAATAGGTGCGGAAAAGCTCATCACTGAATGTAAGAGAAAATTGGTTGCAAAATTCAAGATGAAAGATTTAGGAATGATGCACTACTTCTTGGGACTAGAAGTTTGGCAGAGATCAGATGGGATTTTCCTAAATCAAGGAAAGTATGATGTGAAAATCTTAAATAGGTTTGAGATGTTTTAATACCAGACCATGGTTACCCCAATGGTATCAAAATTTAAGTTGTTGTAGGATACAAATTAAGATATTGTAGATTCTACCTTGTACATGCAGATAGTGGGCTCGTTGATTTATTTGACTAACATAAGACCGGATATATGTTTTGTTGTGAACACCCTGAGTCAACATTTGGAGCAGCCCAGGAACGTTCATTTGGTTGCAACAAAACATGTTTTGAGGTACCTTATGGGTACTCTAGATCATGGTCTCTTGTATATATCTGACCATGAGTTTGGATTGTATGGATACTCAAATTCAGATTGGGTCTAAAGTATTCCTGACCGGAAGAGCACTTTTGGATATTATTTCAGTCTTGGCTCCAGTATGGTCTCGTGGAGCAGCATAAAGCAGTCATGTGTGGCACTAAGTACGGATGAAGTTGAGTATGTGGCAGCATGTGCAGCAAGCAAAGAAGTAGTATGGGTTCATAAGCTGATTTCTGGGTTATTTGGTCTCGGATTGGAGGCGACCTACATTTGGTGTGACAACCAAAGTTGCATCAAGTTGTCAGAGAACCCGATGTTCCATGATAGGTCTAAGCATATTGAGATCGGATACTACTATATCAGGGATATGGTACAGAGGGGAGTAGTGAGGCTCCAGTTCGTGACCACCAAGGATCAGGTTGCGAACGTGTTCACCAAGTCGTTGTCAAGGAAGAAGTTCAAGTACTTCAAGGATAATCTTGGTGTGGTCCCTCTTCAAAGGGAGTGATAGGTGGAACTCATCCAGCATGAAAAAGGGTTGGAACTGAGTATGGAAAAATCTCATCCAGCATGAAAAAGGGTTGGCACTGATTCTGGTGGGTCTCATCCAACATGAAAAAGGGTTGACACTAAGACAAGAGTGCACATGATCAGGTAATGATGCATCATAGGAAGTGGATTTCCAGGGGACATGTTATAGCTATTGAGAGCTACCCACAGACCTTGGATGCATGGGGTGAAGTCATGTTGCACTATGGATATCCGAGGATGTATAGATTCACATGTTCAACTTGAATGGATATGAGCTCGTGTGGTATCAGACTTGGAGTCTGTGTCTGAAAATAATATCTTCCTAGTTAAGAGGGAGTGTTAATATTTTTGGTGTAACTACGAAAGATATTCTTGCATATTTGTTTTAGTAAAACCTTTAAAAGTTTATTATAATTATATTGTACAAGTCTGCTCAACATAAATTATTATATTATAGGTATTTTACTTATAATTGTAAAAAGCGTCATTGTGGTTAGTCGGCCCTATTTTATGGGTTAGTTAGGTCAAGAGTCATGTCTCGTCAAGAGGCACTGTTGTGTATAAATAGAGGATAGGTTCCTCTCATTTGGACACACACTCACACATTTCTCTTGTGCATCTTTGATCACATAAGAAGGTCTAGCGCACAAGTCTTGGAGACTGGTTCTTTTGGTGTTTTGGTGTTGGTATTTCTTGGAGAGCTATAGAGCATCATTGTATTGGTTGAATGAATCTATATTGAGGATTTTGGTTGCTGGGTTTTCTCCCCCATGAGGGTTTCCTAGGATAATCTTTGTGTTCTATTGTATCTGTGATTGTCTATCTTCCAGTGATCCTACTACAATTGTTATTGGATTAAGTAATTGTAATTGTGTAACTAGAGAATTTAAAATTCCAATAATGATGAGAGGTGAAGAAAAAGAAGTGGTGGAGACATCACCATCACTCCCCAAGGCATTCCAATAGGAGAGCACACAACAGTTCAATTCCATCCCCTATCAAGAAACATAAGGGGATGTCTAGGGTGGATGCGCTATAGGGAGAAATGAACAAAATCAAGCCTCCTATATTTGATGGTGAACACAAGAAGGATGATGATGCAGAGACATGGCTCCTAGGCATGAGGAAGTATTTTCGATTGCATAATTACTCTTCACACGCAAAATGAATAATTTCCATCTATCATCTCAAGGGAAAAGCATCAATGTGGTGGGACCAATTTGTGGAGGTGCAACACATTGATGAGAAAAATGTTACTTTGAGGGAATTCAAGAGGTATTTTCAAAATAAATACTTGACTAAGAGATACTATGACAAGAAAATGAAGGATTTCTTTGAACTCAAGCTTGGGAGTATGACAATAGATGAATATGAAAGGATGTTTTTAGAGCTTCTGAAGTATGTTTCTTTCATCAAGGATGAGATGGTTAAGATTCAGAGGTATTTGAGTGGGTTTCCATCATTTATCAGTGTCAATATACAATATGATGATCCCAAAACATTGGAGGAAACCATAAGGCAAGCTAAATGCCTTTATGATCAACATAAATGAAGGCCAACTTTCCAAAAATCTTGGGACGACAAGAAGAAAAGCAATATGAAATAGAGGAAGAAGGGGACTAAGCCACCATTCTTCAGAAATAATTCTCAGGGAAAGCTAGCTTCTAAAGAACCCATAATGACCGAGATAGTGGGGAAAATACCAAGGAAACCACCTATTCAATATTGGGGTTGTGGGGGATATCATATGTACATAGATTTCCCTCATAGAGGTGAAAAAATGAGGATTGTTCACAATGTACAACAAACTGTTACGATGGAGGACATGGGTAGAAATGTATCTAGGATCTACACAGCCATGGACAACAAGAAAGATGAGTTTCGGTCACATATGATTGAAGTGGAAGGTAAGATCAACAACCAAACCATTGCTATTTTAATTGATTTAGGAGCTAGTCATAGTTATCTAGATTCTAAGATGGTGGAAAGATTTCATTTTCCAAGAAGCAATCTTGAAAAATCTTGGTTGGTGCAACCATCTACAAGAACTAAAAAAAAAACTAATGAGATGGTTAAGGCATGCCCAATGGACATGAATGGACTAAGCACCATGGAAGATTTGAACATCATACCTTTAGGTTCCTATAACTATATAATTGGTATGGATTGGTTGGACCAACATTATGATGTCCTAGATTGTTATAATAAGGAATTTGCTTGCTTGGATGAGGAAGGGAATTTAGGGACAGTACAGGGAATTTCGAGGGCAGTGACCATCAGAGAAGTTTCATCCTTGCAATTGAAGAAAAGCTATAGGAAAGGGTGTCAAATATTTGCAATGCATATGGAAGAGACACCTAAAGATAAGGTACCAAATATTGAAGATTACATAGTCCTAAAGGATTTTGAAGATTTATTTAAAGAAATACCTGGATTACCCCCTAAAAGAGATATTGATGTCTCCATCAATTTGATGCATGGAGCAGCCCCAGTATATAAGACCCCTTACATGATGAGTACACCAGAATTGAAGGAATTGCAAATGCAACTTGAAGAGATTTTGAAGAAGGGGGCATATACACCCAAGTGTGTCACCTTGGGGTGCCCCAGTATTATTTGTGAAGAAAAAAATGGAACATTGAGACTTTGCATTGACTTAAGAAAATGCACAAGGTAACTGTGAAGAATAAGTATCCTTTTCCAAGGATCGATGGCATGTTTGATCAGCTAAAAGATGCAAAAATATTCTCCAAGATTGATCTCAGATCAGGATATCATCAGGTAAGAATTAAATATGAAGACATCAACAAGACTTCCTTCTGAAAAAGGTATGGTCATTATAAGTTCACAATGGTGCCATTTGGGTTATCAAATGCACCAACTTTCTTCGTGTGTTTAATGATTGGTATATTTAGAGAATACTTAGATAAGTTTGTCATTGTATTTTTGGATGACATTCTTATATATTCTAAGTAGGAGGAAGAGAAAGAGAATCACTTGAGGATGGTATTACATGTATTGAGGGAGCATCAATTGTAT
>JASDQU010736515.1:116165-129012 GCA_032191745.1 Picea mariana
AAAATAAATTGTGATAAATTATGTGGTGAGGTAGGTGGTGCTAAAATTACACCTAAATTTTAAGTGTTCCAAAACTAAAACTCTTTGGTAAATTTACACTTGTGACATTGTTAATAGTTACTAACATCTAGGTTTGTCCAACTCTACTTCAACTTTAAAGGCATGAAGTAGCCACCCTCTCTTCTCTTTTGTTTTTATACTATACATAAGTGATATATTATTACAAGTTTAAGGTGTTTCATAATCACTTTACCTTTTGGCTTTGTGACATTGTTAATAATTACTAACATCTAACATCTAGGTGTGTCCAATCTTACTTCAACTTTTAAAGGTATGAAGTAGCCACTCACTTCTCTTTTTTTTTAGACTATACATAAGTAATATATTATTACAAGTTTTGGGTGTTTCACAAGCACTTTACTTTTTTGCTAAATTGATTGCATACAACTATTACATTAAAACATTTTTAAGATGCAAGTATAAGCAACTTTGTTGCTAATTTCACTTGTTAATATATTGATTTAATATCCATATTTTCATCAATTATTTTTTATCTAATATGTTTTATACTTATATAAATATTAACCTTTTGTTTATTTTTATTTATTATCTTTATTAAATATTGATGAAGTATCTATATTTCTATTATTTATTTATCTTTTTGTTCAGTTTGTTTTCTACCTTTTGTATTTAATAACTATTAACTTCATATTTATATATTTTTTATTTCAATATTTCAAAAATACAAATAAACATAATTTCCTACTCCTTAACATATTCTTAAAAAAAAAAAAAAAAAAACATTAACTTGGCTTGGCTTGACTCTAGGAGAAAGGCGTTCATCATCCCAGATTATTTTTTAATGTTAAAATAAATTAGTTAAATTAAAACCAAAAGTTTTATTCATCCTTCATNCATCATCCCAGATTATTTTTTAATGTTAAAATAAATTAGTTAAATTAAAACCAAAATTTTTATTCATCCTTCATTATAGTCATCTATATCATTTACTCATTTTTTAATCTAATTAATTATCTAAGTTTATTTCTCTTCTTTAATCAATTTTGACTTATTCTTTATGGAATGACTTAATAAGTAAATAAATTCAATTTTTCTAATAAGATATTTTTTATGACGAGGTACAATTTCTCTTCATCCATTATTTTTTTTAAATTTAGTCAATTGATTTGTTTTCTAATAGGGGAAAACCTATAAGAAGTAAAGTTTTGTAATCAAAATTCTCATCAATTAGGTGGAACTATAACTTTCAACAGAATTCCTATCAAATTTGAAAAAAAATTCTCATCAATAAAAGATTGATTTTATCCACATATCAGCATACTCTTCTATATTTCCATCACTTGCTCTTCTATATTTCAATCACTTATTTTTTAGTCTAATTTGTCACCTATCTCTACTTCTTGTCTTTGATATTTATGTGTTTATGAATTTTAGTCATCCAAAAACATAGATGAACATTTTGACAAGCTATAAAATCATATACAATAATCCACTTAATAATCATTAACTTTGCTGAAAGTGAGGGGTGAAGGGACTCAATTTTCTACTCACTTAACATGTTTTACAAATAAAAAAAAACAGGTTAATCTAAGTAATCTACCTAAACTAAATTTGATAAATAAAATATTGATCTGAATACCTTTAATGTCATTGCATATTTGTTTGTGTGGACCTATAAATGCATATTCTCTCAGTTCTATACATCATTTGGATTGTTTAATAAAAGAACCACAACCTATTGAAAACAAAAGGGAAAGCACTTTCTCAAATAGGGAAAGCACTTTCTCAAATGTCATATTACAGTGAAAAATAACAATTTCAAATGGTAATGTAAGATGAAAACAAAAGGGAAAACACTTTCTCAAATGTCATATTACAGTGAAAAATAACAATTTCAAATTGTAATGTAAGATTAGATTTGTTTTTACTTAGTAAGATTAGATTGCCGAATGAAATCCCACATGTTCCATATTACCTACCTTACTGGAATTTGTTTGTTTCGGGTCCGGATACCTTCACCATGTGTGCGACCGGATTCAAATATGAATTAACATATTTGAATCCGCTTTTGAAATCCCACAAACTCTGCATGACATGTCACATAGATTGAGTCTAGAGATATGAAGATTCAAATTGTAATTAAAGTCGAAAACGACAAAATAGTTTGGGGGATGATGTCATGTTCCACTTTCGTTGAGGCATGCTCACTTATGAACCAAGTACCAACTTATAACATATCTTGCAGCCCATGCTTCAAACATGAAGTGTTCAACCACGTTATTTACCTCTGCATTATGAACCACTCTCATGTGGTAAGTTGGTGTTGGCATTTAATGCCAGAGTCAGTTCCTTGTTAAAATATCCCGGAAGGAGGAGGTTGTCACTCTTGCCATTAATATCAGCTAATCCAATTCAGATACACATTAAATAAACTATGTTTGAAAGAGTACAATTGCATTAGTATTACAAGATAAGATATGATGGAGTTATACAATATTTTAGCAATTTTATATTTTTTAATTAAGTTTTTCATCTAACAAATATTTTTCAAACCAAGCTAAATTTGTGAAATAGTAGTACTCCACCACTTATATATTATATATTAAGAATATAGAATTTTTAAATTATATTTTTATTTTTTTTAAATTTAAGTTAATATACAATATTTAAATAAGAATATTGAATTTTTAATTTTTTTTAAATTCAATTTAGTGTACAATATTTAAAATACATTATAAGAACTTTACAAAATCACAAAAAAATTAATCAAAAGTCAAATGAATTTGACTTGGGATTCTATATATCTTGCTTAAAAGAGGGATAATAATGAAAAGTTTAAATGATTGTGGACACACAATAAATAAATATATAACAACAACAAAATTACAATAAATAATTTATTATTAATATAGTTTTCGGTGGGTTAGCTCAAGTGGATGAGTGACATTGTTTGCTCGAATGTGGTTTCGAGGTTGAATCCCTAGCCAAGAGCTTCTTTAGGGCCTCACTTGATGTCCCCATTGGGTTAGGCCCGTAATCAAGCTGAACAGTTTACCCCATTTACCATCCATGAAATGTGGGAAGTACTCGGTGAAAGTACAATGAGTAATTCATCCCAGATACCAAAAAATCTCAAAGGGAGGTCCATCAAAATAACCCTAGAAATTTTATATAAACATATAGAATCAATAGAAAAATGTAGAGAAGAGAAGGAATCCAAACTTAAAACAGAGCTAAAAATGGAGCTGGGAACAATGCTTCCTAATCAATTTAAATCTTTTGAAGACAAGATTGAGACAAAGATAGAAAATAGAATTTTAGGGTTGGAGAGTGAGTTGCAAAAAATCGACACTAGATTACGAGAAATAGAAAAACAAAGCCAAGAAAAAAACAATCAACCCAAGAGGCAAAGGTCGTAGGAAATCGTAATCTTAGGGATAAGATTATAGAGCTAGAAGAAAAATTAATTAGCAATTTGGCTACACATTGTTTGGAACCTAAGTTGGGTATTAAACCCATAAAAGAATAAATGAACAAGCTCATGGAATTAGACCATGAATGCAACAAAAGAGCCTTGAACCTCATAATTTTCGGTGTAAAAAAACAGAAAGATGAGGACACCCTCGCAATAGTTAAGGAAGAATTTAAAAATAAATCACAAATTGAGACAACTTTCCTCATAGAAGAAAAGAGGTTGGGAATATAATTTGAACATAAAAATATGTTGATCTGCACTAGGGTAAGCTATATTGACCATAAATATGGCATACTCAACAAAACTCCAAGATTAAAAGGTTCATGAATATTTATCAATCAAGACCTCATTCTAGAGGACCAAGATGAATTAATGAAGGAAGTTCAAAAGGTAAAAGAAGCCAAGAAGGAAGGGAAATGGGCAATCATTTGGAATCGAAATACTATTATTAGGGATAGAGACCAAAAATATAACGATAAATAGCAATTTTGGACACTTTGTATCCTCTTTTAAAAGTGTTGTAGTTTTCCATGGAGTAAAGGGCCTATACTAAGTTGGATCTCGAGTTACATTGATGTTATTCTCTTGGTTTAAACTTAGGAGCATGATGTAAGGTCCCTAATATCGAAGAATTTGTTTTGTGTTCCACATGGAACAAGAAGTCTTCTGGTAGAAGGATTGGAGGCATAGCATGTTACATAAAAATGAAGATCTCTCATCACATCCAGCTTCATAAGAAATATCCTCTCAATCAGTACATATGGATGGAGATATATGATATTAAAGCTAATATTATTTATATAGCAATATGTTATTTCACACCTATTATCTCTACTTTTTATACAAAAAAAATTATAGATAAGAACTGTCCCTAGAAAAGCTTAGAGCAAGATATCTACAATATGAAAAATGAAGGTATTGTTAGGAGACTTTAATGCTATAAATGCAACCAATCAAGCTATTATTTTAATTAATGACTCCAACTCTAATTCACTTTGGCTAGATGAGGACCTTTACCTAGCTAAAAGCTACAAAAGAAACTCTAAAGACCTGAACGGAAATTTGTTTGGTATTGAGTTACTCAAGCTATTTAGTTCTCAAGATTTAATAATTTACAATTATCTAAATAAGTGTCCAAATTATAACAGGATGACTTGTATCCATGGGCCAGATAGCAATGTTGTTGATTATGTAATATCGAATATCCCCATATGCAACCAAATAGTAAACTTTGATCTTTTAGATGGCCAGTAACCTGACTTTGATCATAGACCTCTAACCCTAACTCTTAACTTTGCCATGGACAAAATCTTTGTGGAGGAGCACTCAAACAACCAAAGGCACTTACTTTTTGACAAACTGAAAGTCGATCTCTTCTTAAAAGACTTAAGCAATGCTTTAAAACTCATATCGTATCAGAACAATATTGAAGTTGACTACAAAATTTTACAACAACCCTCTCTACTTCAATTAACAATTTATCTATTGATATGCTACGTAAAAACAAAAATAATACAACTAACACTTGGTATGATAATGAATGTAAAATTGATAGAAAGGCCATTAGGGATGCTTCCAAATCATATTTAAAATTTGATAAGATAAATAGATACAAAACCTTAATTAAATGGGCAAAAAAAGACTATTTAAATAGAAAGCAAGAGAAGAGTTTTTCCTATTTAATATAGATCCTAAGAAATTTTAGAGGAAAATTCTAACTCGTAAAACTAAAGAAAATAATAAGATTCCCTTGAAGGACTAGAATTTCTACCTTAAAAATATGTATGAAACCCCTAATGTCATGGGCAACATGCCAAATAATTCTACAAAGGGTGTAGTGTTTTCTATAGAAGACATTAAGTTTGGGGTTAAGCAGATCTCAAAAGGAAAAG
The DNA here is from genome assembly GCA_032191745.1 of Picea mariana. Lineage (NCBI taxonomy): Eukaryota > Viridiplantae > Streptophyta > Pinopsida > Pinales > Pinaceae > Picea > Picea mariana. The sequence continues at coordinate 121,554 of JASDQU010736515.1, forward strand.
CTAAGGACATTGAAGGTTACCAAGCTGAAATATTAAAAATTGGAGGATCAATCCTCATCCCTCACAACATAAGCTCTTCAACTTAGCTATCCAACAAGGCTTCCCAAAACCTTGGACTCAAAGCCTCATTGTACCTATTTTTAAAAGTGGGGATAAAAGCAATCCCTCTAATTATAGGACCATTGTGATTAGCCCCATTTTACCTAAGCTATATGGAAGTATTTTGGAAAAGAAGATCGACACATGGATAGAAAGCCATGGGAAAAGATCTAGAGGCCAGACTGGGTTTAGAGGCTACCATTCCATTGTGGACCACCTTGTTACACTTAGGATCATTGCAGGGGAGTGTCATAATGATAAAATTGATCTCCTTTGTTGTTTCGTTGATTTTAGAAAATATTTTGACATTGTGCCCTGGACTAACCTCTGGAATAGGTTAGAAGAGCTTAAAGTTCCTTTCAAGTTAAGAGTTGTTGCAATAAGGCTATATGAGAAAGTTATTTCCAATTTTAGGAACACTGAGGGATGGTTGGAAGAAATTAACTGTAATATAGGAGTCAAGAAAGGTTGTCTCATGTACCCTACCCCTTTCAACATCTATATTGAGAAGCTATAATATTGTTTGGAGGATGCAGGCTATGTTGGCCCGACTCTTGCTAGTATAGTCATCATCCTCCTTATTTATGTTGATGATATCATTCTTATGGAAAAGAGTCCCTATGACCTAGGTAAGAAACTAATAATCCTCAAGGACTTCTGCTCTAGCATGGACATGACTATGAACACTGGAAAAAAAAGTTAACATAATTAAATCCAAAAGGATCACCTACGATAATATTTTTTATAAAAACAATAGCTTGGAGGAAGGGCCTTCATACAAGTCTCTTGGAATTGATATCCACCACAAGCTCAATTGGAATTATAGCATTGAAAAAGGATAAATGGAGGGTGGAAAGTTTATTGTGGGCTCGAAAACAATTGTAAACCAGCAGACCTTTGGCTTTGGGATTAAAAAAACTCCTCTTTCACACTCTTTTCACTCTGGTTATCTTATATGGATGTGAAGTTTGGGTTGCAGTATATCTAGAGAATCTTGGAGAAAGATAGAACAAATCCAAAAGAATTTTATAACTTATAATCTCAAAATTAAGGGAAATACACCCTATCATATCCTCCTCATAGAAACAAGCCTTACCCCCATTGAGAGAATTACTATGATTAGATACCTAACGTAGAAGAACAAGACAAACAAGATTGATGACAAGAGGCTCCCCAAAATTGCTTCAAACTATATCCAAAACAACTAGTGGCTCAAGCAAAGATGGCATAAAAATGTCAAAGCTTGGCTAAATCTAGTTAGCAGCATCGGGCAAACATTCTCCCAGATTGGTCATGTTGATTTGACCAAGGGAAATGACTCATTCACTCACGTAACTTTGCTAGTGGTGAATGGCCCAAGCATAGTCTTTCTCCTGACGAGGACTGGATAGACTTGAGGTGCTCTCACATTGTCTTCTCCAAGACAGAGTGATCTATATTAATTAGACGTGCACGTGAGGAAATAATCATCAACATTAATATAATATATAAATAATATATTTATAATATAATGTATAAATATATAAATAATCATTAATAATAAATTTATTAATGAAAAGAAAATAATGGAAAAGACATGTCCATTAATGAAAGGGCACTTCGCCAAAGTATATGTATCGGGGACCACAATTGTAATATATCATCTCATATAATATTTACTTATAATAACCTCTCATCAAGTTCGCTAAGTCTTGTTGATATTTTCAGTGTGTAATAATTCTATGATAACAGTAGCATTTAAATCATAAGGAAATAATTATCAAAATTGAAAATTAGAAAAAATCAACATGGTATCAAAGTAGGTCCAAGGAGATCTTGGATCTAGTACATTCATATGTATGTGAACCTATGACAGTTTCATCTTTGGGTGGATTCATGTACTATGTGATATTCATTGATGATTTCTCTTAGAAGACATGGACCTTCTTCATGAAGACCAAGGGTGAGGTCTTCAGTAGATTCCAGGAGTTCAGGGTTTAGGTAGAGAACCTGACAGGGAAGAAGATCAAGGTGTTGAAGTCATATAATGTGTTAGGTAGCTAGGTCAATAGTGATAATAGTGGAGACCATTCAATGTAAGGTGTAATAGGTCCACTATAATATTAAATAAGGCTCAATGTGATAGTTTAATATAATAAATGTAAAAGGGCTTCTTAGAAGGTTCTGCTTCTAGAAGGTTCCTCCTCTATAATGTTCATAGGTTTTTGGTAGCACTATATAAAGGGTTTCAAGCAATGTAATGACATATGAAGAGAAGTATTGTATTTGGAGTGGTAGCTCAATAGGAGAATTCCCCCTCGAAGATGAAAGTGAAAAATAGAGGATCTCTTCCATAATAGGTGTTAAGTACCAAATACTTGCATACAGAACACCACAAATATTTAGAGAACAATATAGAAGAACCACACTTTTATTATAAGAAAACCCTTGAGGTAGGGAAACACCATAAAATGGATCCTATTATGGAAGGGATCCTCTCTTGTTCACTTGTCTCTTCGAGGGGACATCCTCCTATTGAGCTACTGCTCCAAATACAATATTTATCTTCACGTCTCATTACATTGCTTAAACCCCTTTATATAGTGCTACCAACCACATAAGAAAATTTTAGAGGTGGAACCTGTTAGCACTGAGAATCACCCTCCGACTGCAAGAGGATAAGCCCAGTACCCATCAAAAAATAAAAATGGATTAAAATGGTTTGAGTAGGTGGATCAGGACAAGACTGCAAAGAAAGGAAAAGATAACAGAGGTCGTTGCAGATCATTCCTTGACCATTGGGCTATGGAGTCATAAGTATCATGCTAATGAAGGCATTTAAACTACCTATCAGACAAAAGGATTTACGTGGTGATGAGGAGAAAGAAGACATAATGTGTTTGAGTGATAAACAATGAAACATGGGCAAGATGACAACAGATCCTCTATCACCTCAGGAATCCATAGATCAAAGATGCTACCTCCAGACGAGAAGAAAATCAGAAAATGTCTGAGTAATGAACCATGAAAGATGGGCAAGATGACAGTAGATCCTCTACCGCCTCAGGGATCCATAGATCAGAGAGATGCTACATCCAGACAAGAAGAAAAATAGAAAATGTTTGAGTGATGAACCATGAAAGATGGGCAAGATGACAGCAGATCCTCTACTGCCTCAGGAATCCATAGATCAAATATGATACATCTAGAAAAGAAGAAAACGACAAGTGTCTGAATGATAAACAATGAAACATGGGCAAGATGACAACAAATCCTCTACCGCCTCAGGAATTCATAAATCAAAGATGTTACATCCAGACAGGAAGAAAACAACAACATGTAAACTAAGAAAACATTCTGATAAAAACAACTCAAAGGAATCTTCAATAACATAATATTTACAATCCAAGCCCTCAAACTTACAAACTGAAAAAATACAGATCCCTATTCCTAAAACTCTCTCGGCTCTCCAGCCTCTGAACCCTTCTTTACATATCATTCATCTGATGTCTTTATAGTCAAAACAATAGACATGTCTTCCTTCTTGGGCACCTCTGTTCTAGTGTCGTATGTCTTCTCTTGTCTGTCATGTTCGTTCTGTCAGAAGGAAACTCTGGTCAATATGGGCATGCAAGAGAAACTACCCTCCATGGTACTTTGGGCCGACAGTTTTCTGTCTCCTCAGGCAGACCCTCCATGCTTCCATTTAAGGAGGTAGTCGATGTTTCAACCACCAGTCCTTCTTTCATTGATTGATTTCTCCTCGGGATCAGGATGAGGCTCAACGCCTAGTTTGTTGCCACATGTTTCTCTCAGATTGGAAACTATATAAGCACATGATTGCGGGAGCTGCCAAGGGAGGTTTGGGTCCACACCTCTTTTGAGCCCGCAATTCACCACCTTCTACCACATATCTCTTCTGCTATACCATGGTTTCAATTGCAAGACCGCTCACGAATTTTATCCTTCAAGCATGTTGCATCCCCATAATGAAGCGTGGTCATCGATCTTGTCACAATACGCGATTTGGGAAAGCACTGCTTTTGCTGCCACATGTTTCTCTCGAATGGACCCTGCTCACTGCTGCAAATATCAATGGTTCTTGTGATTTGAGATCAACGGTCCATAATTTCTTCGGGAGTTTTATTTTGTTGGCTCGCGCAATCCTCCGAAGTGTCGAATTCCTAAAGTGAGAGATCTAGTGACACGTGGCCTCTTGATTTGGACATTCGAGATTCACTTCAAGAGTTCGGGCTTTGTGCCTTTTTCTTCTTCTTGTTCGTGCAATACTCCAAAGTGCAAGATCTGCCTCCACGTGTCCTCTTGTTTTAGACGGTCGAGATTTACTTCGAGTGTTCAGGCTTCAGAATCTTTCTTCTACTTTCTCACGCACTCTGAAGTGTCGAATTCCTGAAGTGAGAGATCTAGTGACGTGTGGCCTCTTGATTTGGAGTCCTTTACTCACTCAACTTCTGCTTGCTTTCTTTTGGAGTACAAGATCACCTGACATGTGTCCCTTGCTAAAATATCAACGGCCACGAGCGATTACGGGCTCACAACTAGCAGATACTTTAATTTCCTTTATGATCCTTGCAATGCGAAGATGCTCATCCATGGCAGGATCGATATGCACCATTGATCTAGCAAGATCAACAATTCTGAGCGATTGCAGGCTCACAACTTGCAGAAACTTTAATTTGCATCTCGATCCCCGCAATGCCTCCCCACCGTCGATTTCTCTCCAATGAGATCTGATGGTCGTGACTTAATATTGTTGATCTAACGACTGATCTTTCTCTCACTCAGATCTTATGGTTGAAAATTGAATCTGTTCACCTGCCAGTATTTCGAACCTGAAAAGGACTTCTCTGAACACTGCATTCTGCTCATAGTTTTTCCTTCACAAACAACATACTTGACCGGCCTAACGTTATCAACTAGAAGAGAAAAATTTATAGGAAGGCATGCAAAAAAGAGAGAGAGACTCGACAGAGTTACAGACCTGGGTCTCAACAATAACTGCATATGACCCATGACAACTTTATGTGGTAACAGAACCTTCTAAGAAGTCCTCTTACATTTATCATATATAACTACCATAGTGGGCCTTATTTAATACTATAGTGGACTTAGTCCACCTTACATTGAATGGTCTCCACTATTATCACTGTGGGCCCTCCAGGCCCCCCACTACCTCTCTAGCTACCTAAAAATAAGATTTTTCCGTGAACAGTCGTAGGATTTTTCTAATTTATGTAGCAGCTAGAGCTGAATTTTCTAAACAAAATTACAGATCTGAGTTCCTATTTCAAAAATAGTTGATTTCAAAAAACAATCACCCAAATCAGAGCTCCGAAAGTGAAGATATCGTTGATTTAAAATCAACCATTTTGGGGGGTTTTCGTGATGGTGGCGGGACTACAGAGTTCATCACTTTTCACAGGGTGCTCAAATTGCTACTAGATCAGACCCATTGGATAGAGAATTTTAAGATATTGTTTTTGGTATCCTATATGTGTTATTTCCAATGGATATTCGCTCTCAAATCATGAGAGCCATTAAAACAACAATTCAAGAGTTCAAAGTTGAAATGCAACATATTCAAGAGAAAACTATTTGACAAGATCTCAAAGTTGAAATGCAACATATTCAAGAGGAATGTATTCAAGAGTCCAAATTTGCAAGGCTAGAAAGGTATAGTATGGAAGAATATTATCAAAAGAGAAATGCTTGGTATGATTACAAGGACGATTGTGATGATTGGTATATGGATAGTTGTCATTTATGGGGTGACAACCACTTTCATATTTTATTGGATTACTCTACTCCACCTTTTGTAGAGAACATCAATGTAACAAATCAGGAGTCAGTTATGATTACTAGTGTCCATTCTACATATTCTACAGTGATATTATTCCTTTCAAATTCATCTACGACCTTTTCCCACTATGTGGATGGATCATTTTATTTGGATTCACATGACAGTGTCAATCTTTGGAGCATCATTTTCAGTTAGTTATTGGGTTCAGTATCTTCTGCATGGAGTTCACATGAGCACTTGGACATGGGACCCCGGTTTACAATGGCGATTAGACTACTTCATCATGGTGGATTTCATTTCTACACGGAACCCTGGTTCTCTAGTCTACTTCAGCACTATGGTTCAGACTTATCCATGGGACCCTGGTATATGGTTGTACACCCTCATAACAAGCATTGAGGACAATGCTTTCATAAGGGGGATGGAATGTTAGGTACCTAGAGAGGTAGTGGGGGTCCCGGAGGGGCCATAGTGATAATAGTGGTGGTCATTCAATGTAAGGTGGACTAAGTCTACTATAGTATTAAATAAGTCTCATTATGGTAGTTAGATATAATAAATGTAAGACGACTTCTTAGAAGGTTCCACCTCTAGAATGTTCTTAGGTGGTTGGTAGCACTATATAAAGGGGTTTAAGCAATGTAATGAGATGTGAAGAGAAGTATTGTATTTGGAGCAGTAGATCAATAGGAGGATTCCCCCTCAAAGAGGCAAGTGAACAGGAGAGGATCCCTTCCATAATAAGAGCCATTGTATTGTGTTTCCATACCTCAAGGGTTTTCTTATAATAAAAGTGTGGTTATTGTTCTCTAAATATTTGTGGTGTTTTGTATGCAAATATTTGGTACTTAACATAATGGAGAAGAGTAAACTTCCAGGGACTTCAGTGATTTCTGCAAGGAGGCAGGGATCAAGAGGGATTTGATTATTCCTTACAACCCATGGAAGAACAGGGTTGCAGAGAGGAAGAACAGGTCCATTGTAGAGGCTGCCAAATCCATGATTCATGATCAATATTTACCCATGTTCTTATGGGGAGAGGCATCCAATACAATAGTTTATTTCTAGAACATGAGTCCTCACTGGATCTTGTGGGACAAGACTCTTGAGGAGGCTTTCACAAGTGTGAAACCAAAGGTCATTCATTTGAGGATCTTTGGTTGTCTAGTCTACATTCACATGCCCAAGGAGAAAAGGACGAAGTTGGAGCCTTCTGGGAAGAAGGGGACATTTTTTTGATCCATCGAGACATCAGAGGCTTACATAATCTACATTCCAGGACAACGCCATATAGAGGTGAGTCGGGATGTCACCTTTGACGAAGATACATCCTTCAGTAGATCCAAAGAGTCTCACTTGGAGATCGATAGTGAGAAGAAGGAGGCTCTGAAGGATGTGGGTTCAAGTCCCTCTATTTCAGTTGATCATCCTTCAAACCATCAGGAGAATTCAGCAGAGCCAGCTAAACCAGTGGGCCCACTTAGAATCGTTCCAGAGACTAGGAAGAGGTCAGTCTGGCTTCGTGATACATTGCAAGATGTAGAAAGGCATGCATCTCCC
>JASDQU010736516.1:20126-30127 GCA_032191745.1 Picea mariana
TATCCATGTGATGGAAATCCTGTTTTGTTATCTTCTTGTGAGCATTATTCTAATAAGGAAATTATAGTTTTTAATGATCACAAATTAATCTCAAGAGGACAAGAAGATGATCAGTCTTCTTGTAGAGGAACATTCATGGATAAACAAGAGGCTTCCATAGATGTGCAGTGGTTTCCTGAGGAGCAACATGTTTCTTATCTTCTTTACAAGGATCCAGTGGCAGCCTTCATGGAGTTATACTTTTCAGAGGGCTTGAAAGTTTCAGATTTCTTCAACTCGCCCATGTTTTCAGGTAAGTATGGTTTCCTGAAAATCTCCTTTTCACTGCGGCTGCATGTTCAACATCATTTGCTGATCAGTGATAAAGACGAGATTTCTTCAGTATTAAAATTTCTTGGATGGTTGCTATGGAAATCAGCATTCACTTAACCAGTGGCAGAGCTAGATAGAGTAGAGTAAGGTAGGAAATAAGCGCACTGCCCGAACATTTCTTTCTTTCAGTTTTCAGCAGAAATAATATTTAACTTGGTTGAATAAAGGTAGGTTTTGAAGGCTTTCAAAGATCAGCAAAATAGACTACAGGTATACAGAGATCAGTTGCATAGGCCAGATGACTCCATAGCCCAATGGACTAGACACAAGAAGAATGTAAATGTTCGTAGAGATCAAGGTTGTAGGGTTTTTCAGGTTAGATGGATAGGCACAGGTATGTTTGTTCTTGAAACCTCACAGGGAGGCTTTCATCCCCAGAAGGAGCCAGATGTTAGCACTCAAATTTTTTCCAAAATTTGAAGACGTCTATCGTGTCAAAATTGTCAAAATCGTCAGTCATTTGTCTTAGGTCATAACTTGCGAATTCATCACTGAATCATGATGAGTCTTAGTTACAAATTTTTTCCAAACTCTTATGATCTTTGATCTATCTTCTGACCTGCAAAACCAAAAAATGGATTTTTTATTAGTTTTCCTAAAAAACTTCATTTGTAAGTTTTCTCATATTTTCAAAATTAAATAAATCTTTATTTAATCCTTTTCCTAAATTCACAAGCCAGCACAGGCTCAATTCAAAGTCAAGTACAAATACCGAGTTTCAATTAAATCTCCTTATTGAACGCTCTGTCCACATACTTCTTTCGACTCGACAAATGCATCCCTATTACAAGCGGTGCTGGTATTTACCAGACACATATGAAGGAGGCTCTTGATCTCATTAATAAAGGAGAATGGTTGCACACATTTCTGAAGGCTAGGTATCAGGCCACGAGGAAAATCCACGAACAGATCGATGCACAGGTGCCCTAAGAATAAAGATAGCTCGGCTTTTCAGCAGTTGACAGATGTAAGGAAAGATCTGTCAGGTGTTCTCTTATGGCTATTCAAGGAAGAAGTTTGTCTGGTCTATAGCAGTACGTATTGGTTTGAAAAGGAGCTGCAATATTGATTTATATATATTGAAGATGTGGATGTTGATCAGGCTGTGGGGCTTGCACACTTTGCATTATTTTTCAATTAGGGTCAATGTTGCTGTGCTGGGTCGCGAACCTTTGTACATGAGAGTATCCATTGGCCGTGTACAAGCTGGGGTTCAGAATCTTCGGGGCGGTGTTCATGCTGAGCTCGTCATGGTGGATTGTCGTCATTTCCCAGTTGATATATATCATTAAGTCCCCAAGATGTAAATACACATGCACGGGCTTCTCACTTCAGGCCTTCCATGATTTGCTGTCATTCTTGAAGCTTTCTGAGGCTTCCGCTGTCATGTTGTGTTTGGAAACATGGTATTTCCAAATATTGGTTTTATTGGCCGGACTTCTAGATGATCCAGAGATTAAATTGGACTCACTGTCTATATGTATGTCAGTTTTGAGATGGTTGTTTATGGTTTCAGTGGGCTTCAATGCAGCGGCCAGTGTTAGAGTAAGCAATTATCTTGGCGCTGGGAACCCTAGAGCAACATTTTTTTTAGTGAAAATTGTGACTCTGATGTCCTTCCTAATTTCAATGATATTTGGCATTGTTGTTATTTTTCTACGAAACGTCATGAGTTATGCATTCACAGAAGGTCATCATAGCCGAACAGATCAACTATATTCCTTCACGCAAAGGAGTTGAAAGATTTGAAGAGTCCATTTGTTCCCTCACTTATCACTCTGACAAGGAGGTGAAGAATATTTCTCGTTTACTCAGAGAGGACTGGGGTATTTCATTTATTGGAAAGTCACAAGGAGGAAAGCAAATACAGGGTGGATCTCGGGTCATGAAAGGCTACAATTCTCACTGGAGAAAGGACAAGTTTCCTCTGAATGCAAGAGCATCAGCTGTAAACAGATTCAAAGTTCCAGGAAAACATGTGGAAGCTAGTACGAGAGATTGGATGAACAGTTGTTGGTGACAGAAAGAAGGGAATTTCTTCTAAGAATCCTCGAAACTAAATGCAATCATGCAGGTAAATAAAGTTTTGATATTTTGATTTTTGATAGTGATTTGATTTTCGGTGGTTTAGGCGAGCCCAGGAGCGCTCATTAACCATTGAAAGGGGGCCTTTTCGGTGGATAAGGCATTCAAAACTCAATACTCTTAACCACCAAAAGTCTGTAATAACCATAATGATTGAAATTTCGCCCAGATCAGAAATTTTCGAATCAGAATGAGACGAAACTTCTTCGAATAGTCAGATATTGAATTATCAAGTCAGATTTAAAGACTATTTATAAGGGATAAGGTAAGAAGAAGAGTTTTAATTACATTTGGCATCTTTTCATAGGCAAAATTTCAGGGGTTTTTGGCCACACATCATCAGCTCGAATTTATCTTTAGAAGAACAGGTCGAAGAAGCCTTGGAAGGCTAATATTCATGTCATCAACAGTCAACACATCTTAAGGACCAGCTCATAGAGATTATTCTCCTTTTGGGGTTTATCCCTATCTTTTTGTAAATATAATTTGACTTTCTATTTTTAGTATAGCAGATCCAGTTTTCTAGGATCTGGAAACTGTATGTAATGGCTATAAAGCCAGGAACATTTGAGGAATAAGGGTTCGATTTTGAGTTCTAGATGCTACTGTTTTGTAACAAGACACTTTCTTTAATATAGCAGCCAGCAAGCTTCTTTCTTTGTTACTGCCAGACTTTCTTTTATCTATCTCTATGCTTATGAGTGGAATTAATTCTTTTGTCTTTGTTTAATGACCCTGGTAACTGTCATCTTACTTTTGGTTACTAAGCAAGAATCACAAGCATCCTTGGCTAGTTTGTTGACCCATCATATATATATGGTTTTATATATGTTCTGGTTGATTGATTAGTTTTCTCATCCACCTGTTATTCAAACCTATTTGACAATAGCTCTTGAAGGCCTTGTGTAGCATGATTATAGTTAAGACTGTCTTGAGGATATAACTTAGAGTTTCAGATATTCATCTTGATCCAAAACCCCAACACATTATTGAGAAAATAGTTCCTAAAAAGATTGAGTTACCAGGCATCTCTGACTTACAGCCTAGGAGAGTTTCCTGGAGTGATAACATATACCACCTCTCATTCTTGCACTAAATCTAGGGTATCATGTGTTGTTTTTGTGCTTTTGATGACCCTATATTACTAGTTTGTGATGCCTATTATGCTCACACTCTCCAAATTATCATATGTCACATGGGACTCATGCTATGTCCTTGAATAGTGTATGGCGGCTTAGTGACTACAGAAATCCTAGAACAATGAATGTCATTTGTTACGCTCACCTTAAGTCTAAGTTTCCATATGTTACATTTATTCTTGTAATAACCCTATATTAGAGTGTGTTTCCTCTCTCGCTCATGTTCACTCTTAGTCGGTTTATGTCAACTCATGCCTTTTTCCAATGTCATGCCAGTGTCATCAACTTACTTATCTTTCCTTTGTTAGAACTACCCTAACACCACAACCTCCCATATTTACCTTTTCATCTATCCTCCATCCTTTCCATAAGAGACCATGTTGCTAATCCTACCTCACTTGTGGTAAGATTCCAAGCTCTGTGATGTAGGTATCTAGCTAAACATGTTCCTACAACATCCTACCTCACGTATAAGTAAGTGCAAGTATCTTCTTGTCACTCTTAATCTTATCAATGATTTTATAGTTGAGATATTATTATTGTTAGACTCACTCATGGTTTACTTACATGTTCTAGTTATTGTTACATTAATATAGTAATTAGAAATTTCTCATCTCTAAACTCCTAATTTAGCCATTGCATCATTTAAATGATATTTAGGATTATTTCTTTTTATTTTATTATTTACATTTCATAGTTTAGTTTCTATCATTCTTATGAAGTGATTAAATTCGCTTGTTCCCCCATGCCAAAATTGTGTGTGTAACATGCAATGTTTGTCTACCAATCTTTCTTTCTCATTTGTCTTCTACTTGCCTAACATTACACTAATCCACGTGGCACACCTTGTATTTTTACCTTACACTAATTCTCAAGGCATAGGGGTCTTCACATGTACATCATGGGATATATAGGCCTAGTTGATGGAGGATTCCCTCAATACAACAATGTAGCTCATGTACATTACAAAGACCCTCATATTACCCTATATAATTTCTTTCATTGCTCATTCTTTGCATCTTGCTATTATTCGCATCTTATGGATAGAAGTTCCTATAAGGCGAGGTAAAATGTATAGAATCTCATATGTTCATAAATTATCTAGCATTCATTATTTGGCTACTAATGCCCTTCAATCCTCCCTAGCTCGTTATAAATCCCTCTAGGATCACCATCAAGGCTTTGTCTAGTTTCAAATTGGTGACTGACTTTGTTTGTATATGGACAAACAATGTTTTAAGGGGTAGCATCATAAAAAACTCAAGCCTATTTGCTATTGTCCCTATATTGTTCTTCAATATATTAATGACAATGGTTGTCATTACTATTTCCCTTCCTTGCTAGACATCCATAATATCATTTATGTCAATCATCTCAAGCTATATGAGCCATCTATTTTGGAAGAGGAAGTTCAAGTATGACACTTAGCAGATAATATCCATACACTAGTGGACATGCACACCTGCTACACTTGTCATCAATGAATTACTTCCTATCTTGTTGAATGCCAAGGTCATCATTCCACTCAGGACAAATCGCTATCCTAAGTTGTTTTTAAAAATAACTTCTTGCATCTTGTTGAGAAAGTAGAGACATTGTAATATGGCATTACCATATTACAATGTAATATGGAATTACCATATTACATTGTAATATGGTATACCATATTACAATGTAATACGGTAATACCATATCTCGTGTATTTTTTTTTCTAAAAACTAAAAGGACGCATCACAATATTGGCGATAGTTCGTCGGAAGCCAATTTTTATATAGAACAACCATGGCAATAGCGATGAAAGTTCGTCACAATTTACCATGGTTTTGCGTCGCACATACAACATCTGCGTTGTAAGTTTGGTCTTGGCATAAATTTTCGTCGCTATTGCCATGCTTTTTCGTCGCAATTTTCCACGGTTTTGCGTTGCACATACAACATCTGCATCGTAAGTTTTTGTCTTGGCATAAATTTTCGTCGCTATTGTGACTCTTTTGCGTCGCAACTTTCCACATTTTTTTTTGCATTGCCACAATTTTGCATCGTAATTGTGATGATACATAAGGTTAACCTATATTGATGGTGATGACACATGGAGAGCTAATTTCATCGTTGTTTCCATGAACACCTGGTTCATGGATATAGCAACAAAAAAAAGTCTTTGATTTTGTGGAAATTGCGATGGATAAGTGTGGCTATAGCAACGAAAAACCATCACAAATTTGGTCATATATACTAGAGGTTGTCTAGACTATTCTTCTTAAACATAGAAGAATAATTGTCCCTGATTTCTAAACCTAGACCATTCAACCTAACCAGGCCATTCTTCTGGCACGATTCATAGTGAAACCTAGAGAGAATGAGTCTACCCTAGGGAATGGTTGTCCCTGATTGCTGAACCTGGACCATTCAACCTAAATGGGCCATTCTTCTAACACGATTCAGAGTGCAACCTGGAGAGAATGAGTCTGCCCTAGGGAATGAATGTCCAGACCATTTCCTACAAAAATGACTATCCTTCACCAACCTCCTACATCAGACCATTATTTGAAACTTCTCACAATTGTGAAATTCGAAAGAATGACTTCCTGGAGAGGCTGATTATTATGCTTGACCACTTCTCAGAGTGAATTCCAAGGAGAATGATTGTCCTATACCATTCCCCCACACTATCCACAAGGGAAATCGCTGTATATGGTACATCAATAATATGTCAGACCATGACTGTCCATTCTGGACCATTTTTCAAACTGGAAAATGACTGACCATCAAAATCTTTGACCACTTTCCAAACTACAAAGTGACTACCCAACCTAGACCATTTTCCAAACTAGAAAATGATTGTCCATCAAGAATCTTGGACCACTTTATGGAATGGAAAGTGACTGCCCAACCTGGACAATTTTCCAAACTGTAACATGACTATCCATATATCAATAACATATCAGTTCTCCCTCCCAACCTAGGGAGTAATCACTTCCCTTTCCAATAAGGAAGTCATATCCACGAGTCCATATTGTCCCTTAAGTACACAAACTTTTAATCTTGGATAGAGGCTTTACCAAAATATCTGATATCGACTCACCAGTGGAGATATATTGGATAACCACTTCTCCCCTCTATACTTTATCATGGAGAAAATGGTACTTTATATTAATGTGCTTCGACCTATCATGGAATGTCGGGTTCTTTGAGAGATTCACACAACTCTGGTTATCACAATATATCACAGTCGAATCCAACACCTAATCAAACAGTCCAGAACCATCTTAGGGAGCCACATTGCTTTTGTACAAGCATCACAAGCTGCAATATACTATGCTTCTGTAGTGCTAAGTGCAACATAATTTTGTTTCTCGGTAGCCCATGATATCGTGGCAAAGCTCAAACTGAAACATATCCAATAAGTACTTCTTCTATCATATGCACTCCCTACCTAATATGAATCGCTAAATCCATGCAGTGGTATTTCATAACTCAAAATTCCAATGGAGATGTTTCAAGGCATGCTTTACAATTATTCAATTATCATGGCTAGGTCCCACCTGTAACTATTTTCACAGAAAAGAAAATATCCGGCTGAGTATTCTCCAAATACATTAACAAGCCATTCAATTGTCGATAAAGGGATGGGTCTACTGGATCAGAGTCTCTCAACTTCTTCAGATTTGTAATCATGGGATTTTTCCATGGATTTGTAATCCATTATCCCAGACTTCTAAAGAATCATTTCGATACACTTCCTCTGTCATAGGAATTTTTCACCATGCTTATGTTGTACATGAGAGGCTCTGCACCAAGTTTCTTGATTCCATACAAGGTATTCTTTTATATACATACATGGGTCTCTTTATGGTATACCTCAAAACCTTGAGGTTGTTCTACATATGCTTCTTCTTCAATTACTCTGTTGAGAAGAAGAGTCTTTAAATCCATCCGATGTAAACTCCAACCCATGGATACTGCAAGAGATATAATGGCTTAGCTAGAGGTATATCTAGTTACTGGAACAGGCTATCGTCATAGTCTTCTCCTTCCTTCTGAGAGAACCCTCTAGTTCAAATTCTCTCCTTGTATCTATCAATGCTTCCATTCATGAGTATTTTTCACAATTTCTCGCATACATTGTTCTTCATCACAACTTCCTTCCATTCCTTATGTTTAACTGCTTCTAGTGGGTTCAAAACATGTCGGTAGTCTTATGATTCTCAGTATAATAACTGGTTCAATTGGTTTTTTTGAATTTTCTTTCCTTCTTGGAATCTTCATGTTCTTCCTCATGTTTCTCTTCAATGTTGGAGTCTATGGAATCTTCTATAGATTGTATTCCCTTCCTTTCTGAAGGTTCCAACTTCTTATTTTCATCATAGGAACATAAATGTAGATGGAAAACCAATAATATTCAAGGTTTTTTTTTGAAGAAGACTTCTTCCAGATTCAAACTGAACACGTGTTGCTTATCATGGTTGTTGCTTCTAATGAAGAGCATGGACATATAATTCATAGTATT
This sequence comes from Picea mariana, assembly GCA_032191745.1. NCBI lineage: Eukaryota > Viridiplantae > Streptophyta > Pinopsida > Pinales > Pinaceae > Picea > Picea mariana. The sequence continues at coordinate 28,230 of JASDQU010736516.1, forward strand.
CACAGGTTCTTTAATGGATCACATCATTGAGGATTAACTCCCTCCTAATACCATCTTCATGCCTAAATGATCAATAGGCATGCTCTTCTTTTGGAATTCTACAATCAACTCCCTCCATCTGAGAGAGTCCATTCTTCCATATACATCTTTCTTTATGTAAAGTGTCACAAGTATATTCTAGCTTCATTTTGATTACTGATTTATTTCTGGTATGAGTCCTTCCGGGTCTCATCAATTTCGGTTCTGATTGCGTCCCATCTGGTAGTTGTTACTTATGTAGTAGCTTCCACAGGAATTGTCACCAAAGGTAGTCAACATACTTCAGCCTTTTCAAATACATTACTAGTAGTCATTCTGATGGAAATCCTTATCTTTTTATTCTCCCATAGGTATTGTTTCATTGACATTGACCATCTTATCTTCTAGGAAATAGATACACATGATATGTATGTAACATGGTATGTGCAAGGACTATGTTACAAAAGAATATTGTTACCATGACTAGTAGAACAAGTCTTCTTCATCCTTCTTGACTTTCTTTGAGGGTTCCTTTTCTTTGGAAATTGTTGCTTCATGTGTTTCCTTCCTTTTCTTTAACTCATGACATTGGTTCCTGTAGTGACCATATTTTCAATAGTTGAAGCATTGTATTTTTGATATATAATTTTCTTGATTTGGTTTCTTTCTTGATCCAAACTTCTTCTTATTGTTGAATTTCTTGAACTTTGATGTGTAGGATTGATCATCATCTTTCTTTTGGGATTTCTCTTTTGTGCTAATCCTTGATTCTTCTTGTGAACACCAAGTCAAAATTTATTCAAATGTGGGATACTTCATTCTTGCGTTCATGCTTGCATAAAATGCATCCCATGTCTTGGGAAGGCCATTAAGTTCTATATTTACTAGTTCCTTTTCTGAAATGATTTCCTCAATAGCTTGTAGTTGATCTCTTAATTGAGAAATTATTACAAAGTATGATGTTATGCTGTCATCATCATTTATTTTCATGTCAGGGAGCTCATTCTTTAGACTCATTACTTGTCCAATATTTCTAACTGAGAAGAGGTTAGTTAGGTCATCGTACATCTTCTTAGATGAGTCAAGATGAGAAATGTAGGGTATCAAATGGTCCTTTACTGATCTAGGGGATCAAATTTTGCTCAAAAATTCAGAGTGCTTGAAATCACTTCAAATCGAACGAGAGCGTAGGCCTTGTCGTTACGAACCCAATGCAACGTGTTTGGGTTCAAACGAACATCGAGAGCGGGAGATATCTCATTCTGTTCAAAATGATAAACAGGCCAAAAAAGGGGGTGCTGACTGTACAGTCCGTACGGACGTTGACGTGGCAGGCCGTATGACACATGGTAGTTCGTACAACACATGGTAGGTAGTTATTTGGACAGTTGGCATGTGACATGGCATGTTTGCAGCAAACGGGATGACGACACGTGGCCCAGTCAATGGCCGCCACGTGTCATATATACATTGGTTTAAAATTATGTTGTTGGCCGGAGTCGACCCCGCGACCTCTGGGCAAGGGGGAAAGACTTGGGAAGAGCAGCCAACCGGCACGCCACTGGTTATTCCTTGTTTTATATGTGGCAAAATATTTATATATGTTTGCATACATGTATAGTTGGGGCGCGATCGGGCTAGGGCTTAGCCCCAACCCTTGGTCGCACATTATGTTAACATGTGACCCAATGATATACCATTCGGTGTGCGCGTGCGATTGTGTTTTGTTTTGGTTCCAACGGTTATACAAATGACCTGCCATTTTTCCTTTGACCATTGGCTTGTGGAACGAGAGCCTATGTTTATACTTGCGCGTGGTCACATGGGTCATACGACCTTGCCCTTGACGGTTAGGGGCTAGGTGTGCCCGTAACTGTCCT
>JASDQU010736516.1:30147-50226 GCA_032191745.1 Picea mariana
CCATTTGAAGCATGTTTTGGCTATTTGCCCAAATCTCCTTTAGATTTTATCTTTGGGAAGGATATTGCTATTGATGGTCAATATGACATTGATAGGGTAGAAAAGTTTATTGAACAAATTCAGTTGATACATCAAATGGTGCAAGAGCAATTGGAAAAGAGTCAAGCCAAGTACAAGACGAGACATGACAAGCATCGTGTTGACCACAGTTTCCAAGTTGGAGATGAAGTTTGGCTTTACATCAGTAAGGAGAGGCTAAAAGGAGAAGGTAAAAAATTGAAACTGATTCGATATGGTCCTTTCAAGATTATCGACAAGATTGGTAACAATGCCTTTCATTTAGATTTGCCTCCTTATATGCAAATGTATGCAGTTGTTAATGTTGAGAATTTGAAATTGTATCAGCCTCCTTTGATTGATGATCAAGGAGAGCATGTTCAGATTCCTTCTATAGATGATTTTTCCACAGAATATCTTACAAAACTACATGAAGACACCATCCTTGACAGGAGAATGCGAACTTCAAAACGAGGAAATGTGGAGTATCTTCGAGTTGGTCTTAAAGGTAAAAATCCAAGCAAAGACAAGTGGATTGAGGTTGGAAAGATGAGGGATCTATACCCTCATCTTCAGATAGACTGAAAATAGTCTTTTGGAGGTACAAAAGCTTTCCAATGGGGAGGTGTGATCAGGGGATCAAATTTTGCTCAAAAATTCAAAGTGTTCGAAATGGCTTCGAATCGAATGAGAGCGTAGGTCTCGTCGTTACGAACCCAACGCAACTCGTTTGGGTTCAAACGGATGTCGGGAGCGAGAGATATCACGTTCTGTTCCAAATGACAAACAAGCAAAAAAAGGGATGCTGACTGTACAGTTTGTACGGACGCTGACGTGGCAGGCCGTACAACATGTGGCAGGCAGTTAATTGGACATTTGGCATGTGACATGGCATGTTTGCAGTGAACGGGATGACGATGCATGTTTGCAGTGAACGGGATGACGACACGTGGCCCAGTCAATGGTCGCCACGTGTCATATATCTATTGGTTTAAAAGTATGTCGTTGGTTGGAGTTGACCCCGCGACCTCCGGGCAGGGGGGAAAGACTTGGCAATAGCCGCCAACCGACGTGCCACTAGTTGTTCCTTGTAATATATATGGCGAAATATATTTAAATGTTTGCATATGTGTATAGTTTGGGGCGCGACCGGGCCGGCGCTTAGCCCCAGCCCTTGGTCGCACATTGTATTACATATGACCCAATGCTATACCATTCGGGCACACGCGTGGTTGTGTTTGTTCTAACGGTTATACAAATGATCCGCCATTTGGCCTTTGACCATTGGCTTGTGGAACAGGAGCCTATGTTTATGCTAGCGCACGTTCGCATGGGTCATACGACCTTGCCCTTGACGGTTAGGGGCTAGGTGCGCCCGTAACCGTCCTACAGTTTGCACGATTCGCGCGGTTGCGTCCGGTGCTAAGTTTTTACACTTAAATATGTGTGTGGGCTAGGTTGAGTGAACAAGGGTGCATTTTGTAGATGTAGAGACAACAAGTTTGAAGGGGGGACTTCCAGGAAGCCTATCTTCTTCAATTTTTGGCCAAACGAGGTGCCGAAAAAGCCCAGCTATGGGTTTTTGGACGTTCTGAAGCCATTGGAGCAATCTATTTGGAAACTTGAGCATTTTAAAGCACATTTTTTTATCACTTTGATCAAATAATACAAATGATCCATTGGAACCTGGACCAGGAGATGTAGCCCAAGAGAGGGGTGAACTCCTTTATCATTTGTTGTGTTATGTGTTTTCTGTTCACTGTTTTTGTTGCTGTTTATATGCATCTTGAATGAGTAAATCCTATTAAAGTTGTGTTGCAAAGTTGATCCATTTGCATTTTAACACATAAAATTTTACTTGCAAATATTTTCAAGAATACAAGTCTTCTTCATTTTTAGATCACCGAAGTACGTTAATAACTACTAGCCTAAGATATGTTACTCTGTTGAATTCATTGGTTCTGCATTGTAAAATTTTACACTCAAAATAATGTTAATATATATTAACACTAATTCAAAATATTATCTTCTACTTAAAAGAAACTCCATGAAGCAAACAACTCCACTTAGAAAACCTTTTTGTCCGCATCAAACAAATTATTCCATCTTTAATCGGACGCCATATTGCTCCAAACGTATCAATACTTCCACGCAATGGCTAACAATGATTCTTACAGTAGATAAATACATACAACAACACTCTATGGACAAACAATTTACACGATCCACTCTCTTATAGAGAATTAAAAAAAAAATCATAACTCCCCATTTTCCTGGGCACTCCCATGAGGGATTAAGCCCAACCAAGCTCTGATACCAAATTGCAAATCAAGATACACACAAAATTATATTCTTATTATTCATATTACACAAAATATTACACGTATATATAGTTGGAATAAGATCCAACTATCTCCAAACATAGAGATAGTTGTTGAGAGAATATCTCAACAACCTCCTACAAATTTTCAACAGATTCAAACCAAATCCAAACCAATCTATTGTAAGCATTATTCCAACAGTTACAAGATCAAGGAGCATACACTTAATGTGCAAAAATGTGAGGATTGCAAATGGTTGTGAGGATTGCAAAGGATACACCAACCAGCCTTCAAAGAAATGCGATGGAGGAATGAAAAGAGACTCAACTCTTTGTCCACTGCAAGTGGTGGTGATACAATTATGCTTTTCGTTGGCCCAAACTCCATAAAAGTGTTAGGCAGTTGAAACATAACTTAACAAGATTTTAATAGCAAAGAAAATAAAACAAAGATTAAATTGAGAACAACAATCACACAATTGATAAAATGAAAAAAACATGGGGCAATGATAATGTGTATTCTTATGATAAATTACAATAGCCAATGGAGGCATACAACCATCCTCTCCTCTCTACACACACACCGCACTCCACAATATTGTGTCTTGCTCACACATTGTACTGCACCTCTATGGGTATGCTGGTATATATAACATCTCTCAAACAATTAGACAAAATGATTACACAAGTTTTCACTGAAGAGTGCATGCATGCACATTCTAAATTTAGTTGATGTGCATGTGCATGCTACCGTATGGGAAATTAGTTGGCACGTTTTCAACAATCTCCACCTTGACAACAATTTACTTGATATATCGTGTCCGAATTAATTCACCACCTTTTCTACAAGCCAAGAGAATTCAAACACCATCACAACTCTACAACTTCTCTAACAATATTGTTACGTGAACATGTCTGCATGATTCTCTCTAGTATGGACCATTCTTCCTCCATCAATAACCTATCTAATAAACCGATGCACTTGTCCATTTTGATACGTTGGATTGTTAGTCAAATGCACAACACTTTGACCACCATGGAACACCACATCTTGTTCATGTCCAAACTTACCCAATAGATCCTTGCATTCTTACAAGAAATAAGCTAAGGTAGGTCTCCTCTTGTTCAAATCTCATGAATCATAACCATAGACTAAATAACTACATTGTAGGTGATACTTGTCTTCTGTGCTTGAAGCGCCCATTTCCATGCTCTTCACTTGGTTTTTTCACATGTCTACTGACAACACAAACTACATGTGAAATGTTGAACATTTCCCATCGCAATCATCAAAATTTCTACTAGCATACAATACTCGAGATATATAACCCTTTTCTTCTTCATCAGTTAGGACATAAACATGAAGAAAACTTACAGTGGAAATCCAAAGGGATTTTACCAGTTTCACATTATTCATGCTGAATTTATTGAGTATCTCCACCACATACTTCTATTGTGATAACCAAGCTTACCATATTTCCTATCTCTGTGCATTTCTATGCCCAAGATTTATTTTGCTGCTCTCAGATCCTTCATATCAAATGTCCTAACCAATTGAGCCAACATGTTGATATCAAACATGATTGTGCTTGCTACAAGAATAACATTTGATGCCAAGATAATAAATATACCATAAACACAATGGTTATACTCACTTCTTGTAAAAAAATTCTCAACATGAAGGAATCAAACATCTTGTACCGTTTGTCTAGCATGCTTCAGACCATACAATGATTCCCGAGTTTGCAAACAAATCTTATGTTGCGATTCCAAACTAACCTTTCTGGTTGTTCCATATACAACCCCTTTTTCCAAAAAACTCCATGTAAAACAATTTTAACATCTAGTTGTAATAACTCCAGATCAAGTAACACAACTAGTGCCAACACAACATGAATATTAACAAGATTTTAACAATTGGTGAGAAAATTTCATGGAAGTCAATACCTTCCAAATACCCTTCTCCTACTAGTCATGCTTTGGACCTTTCATCTCTTACTATGTCTGATTTTATAAAAGGAGATTCATCAAACATTGCAACTTTGTCCATGATGATTATGTGGGAAGTAGGATCCCACATTTTGCATCCCTTAATGTCATCACCAATATCATATCAAAGGTCTACGTGTTTGATCTTGGTCTTACTTAGAATGTTGATAAAAAAACATAAGCATCACAACCAAACAATTTCACATTTGAGTAATTACCATATGACATGTTCATACCTCTTCCAGAATCTTCCAGTCTTTTGCAACCGATGGTGACCGAATTACCAGATAACACAATCATTTTTGTCCACAACTATTGTTGCAACATGGCATTACTGAACTTGTTTATTTGATCCTAGCTTCCTTGCAATACTTTCCAAGTTCCATGGATATGAACCTACCTTCATCATATATTCTCAAACACTTGATTGATCTGCCAACACACTAGCCTTTCTACAGACCATCTGTCTAAGCTAGACACATTGCTCCACCTCGAACTTTGCATTCGAACAACTTTGACCATATCCAGCCAAACCAACCTAAGTGAACCTTTACCACTCACCTCCAGGGACTTCACATTGGAGTCTCAGTGCTCTGCCTTAACATGAACATTTCCTTGACCCAATCCGATGAAGTCGGCCACGTAATCCTTCACTGCTTACCTCCAGACCCATTTACAATGAAGTTCACCAAGCCTTTTATAGGTTTCATTACATGCAATCCATGGACACAATACCACCGGATACCCAAAAAACATGGACCCAAAAAACCATGTGCTTTGACCTAAGAAACTAGATTTAACTCATTAACTCTTTCAACGAGTCAAGGTTAACCCAACATACATGTCCCCCTGCATATTCAATCTACCTAAATATATCTTTATACTTTTCATAGGTGACCTGATAAACCAAGGGTACACATGCTTATCCAGGTCTTACAGACGTATGCCCATTTACATGTAATCAATAATTTTTACAACTCCAAAGTAAATACATTTTTTATTTATTTCACGGTGACTCAACCATCACTGCCCTGCAACTTCCATGTGAGCACAGGTGGTGAGATACAATAGACAAATAAAAATTCATCAAAAATACGTGAACCTGAAGTTGTTGCAGTTGAATTTGTTTATATTTTGGATTCCTCTTTGGATGCTTGTTGTCTTTTCTAGCAATCCTTCTTGAGATGTCCATATCTTCCCCAAAGCCAACATTTTCCCTTACCCTTACTTTCTAATGACATAGACCTGGTTGTACCTTTCTGATCTTTCCCTCCTATAGATTGACCTCTGACCACCATTGCTTCTATTGTTGAGGTTTCTTTACTGGATCTTCTTCTCATTTCCTCAGACAACAGAGCTCCCACAACAGTGTCATAATCAATGACATCTATTGAGTTGAACCACATAGATGTGACTAGATGATCCCAAGAATCAGGCAATGAACACAATAGCGCTTTTCCTCCTCTTCAAAATTTACTTCCATTCTAGATAATTGACAAATCAGAGTATTGAAAAAATTGAAGTGATCAAAATTTTTTGTACCTTATTTCATCTGTAAGCTGTACAACTGCCTCTTCAAGAATATTATGTTCGTAAGGAATTTTTCATACATAGGCTCTCTAGTCTGTTCCATAAACTTGTTTTTGTCTCCTCTCCAACGATGTTAAACAAGACTTCATTTTCCAGACAAAACCAAATGGTACTGAGAGCTCTTGCATCCAAATCTTCTCAGTCCTCATTTATCATGTTTGTCAGTTTCTTTGACTTGTCTTCTAAAGCCTTTTGCAATCCTTGTTGCACAAGAATATCCCTCATCTTGATCTTCCATAGCTCAAAGTTATTCTTACCACTAAATTTCTCCACCTCAAACTTAAAACTCTGGACTTTTTCCATTAGCAAAAAAAATCGTCCAAGACACTGCTTATAAAACCAAACCCTTTTAAACGTGCAAGAATAATGATATGAACCCAAAAATATTTAATTAAAAGGTTTTTAAAAAAATTATACTAAATATTTTATACCTCATAAAAGGTTTGAGCTCACCTTTTAATAAAACACCTTTTATTAAAAAACCCTCTCACATTAAAAAAAGGTCACCTTCATTAAATCTCACCTCCACCTTTATTAGTCCCTGCCGAAGGCCAGGACTCTAGCGATTGATTCTTCATTGACCATCAATTACTTAAGCGTTGACTAAATAATTTTTCCCCATTATCCAATGTTATACATGGTAGAAACAAAATAATTATTATTTTACCATATTTAAATAACTTTAAATTTCTTTTATAGTGAATGTTATTGGCTAATAAGTTAGGAGTCTTATTGTCGAGTTTCTAAGTTTTAAAACTTTTCATTCTTATATAAGATAAAGTTAATATTTAAACTTTTGACTCTCATTGTAGAGAATCCTAAGTCTTATAACCTAAGTTTTAAATTATAATCCTTTAATGCTATGTCAGTGTTTTAAATATATTAAAATGATTATGATATGTGTCTGTGATTGTCTATCTTTGTAAGTCTTATAACCTAAGTTTTAAGTTATAAAACTTTAATGCTATGTTAGTACTTTAAATATATTAAAATGATGATGATATGTGTTAGTGATATGTATATTAAAATGATGTTATGGATTTGTCAGTTCTTTAAATATATTAAAATGATAACAAGCCTTTACATTGTCGATGATCATGATCATTCAAAAATGTCACTCACTCCCACATATATGAATTCTTGGTCAGTTTGGCCACTCATCCCTCTCGGTAAGCTAATAAGTGGTAGCTTCTTAGTCTCATCAATCTCTTCGTATTGCTTGCTTGATTGATTGAGTGTGCAACCCTTTCCTTAAGAAAAGAGACAATCTGACTTAGATTCCCCAAAATTTGGTATTGCAGCCACCTATCTTCTCTCTCACAGGAAGGTAGGCAGGTGGATACGCTTCCACTCCCCTTACTTACATAACGGGATATGTTTCCTAGCATCCACTCCTCTCTCCCATGGCCTTCCTTCTTCTTGCAGTTACTCTAATCAATGACTAAGCATTTATTAAATTGTGAATATGGGAAACACTAAACATAAGGGGTAGGGCAGATCTAGTCGGCATACACAAGAGGCAATCACAAAAAAAGAGTTCTAAGAGGGGTCAAGGTCCATATTTTTGTTGTTATTTACTTTAGATTTTATTGAGTGGAACTGACTGTTGTGTAGAAATTAAATGACAAAATAAGCATATAAAATATTTTTCCATACACTTAGAAACCTAGAGATAATTGTCTTCTATGAACTCTAAAATGTCTAAACCCACATTCATAAATTACCATAAGCATAAATACACATTTCTAAGAAATTTTGCAGTGGAATAAACACAATGAACAACAACCATTTAACTCAGAAAACTCATAAATTTAGGCAATGCCAGGGAAAACCCCAATGTGGGGAAACCCAATGAGAGAGAGATATTTTATTATCTTTAGGAAAGATATATCAGCAACAACATTACATTTATAGCCAAGAGAAATAACTTACAACACCCAACAATCCCAAATTTCTTCCTCGATTTTTGTGCCTAGAAACTCCTTACTATTGTACGAATTTTCCCTCTTACAACACCTCAAAATATGTGCCAAAACAAATGTTGTACGGAAATCAATATAAATTCCCTCTTCATCATCATAAAACACTGAAAAAGTTGTCTCGATTTGCGTGCATCAAGCTTCCTCAAAATCCATGCCCTCCTAGTCCGTTGTACGAACTATACAAACTGTACAGATCCGTATAGTATGACCTCTCTAACAACAAAAAATTTACATCACACTCACACAGAAAATTCCCTTGGGATTCATGCCCAATCTCTCTTGGGAAATGCACTCTCCTTCCTGCCCTCTTTCCTTTCTCAAGATCTTCTCAGAAATCTCTCTTAAACTCTTCCTCAATGTTGTGTCTTGCTCACTATCCAATGCTTTCTCTTATAATTTGAAAACTACCTTTCACCTTCCCCGTCCCTAAATCCAAAGGCCAAGATCTAATCTTGCCTTTACATGATCAAGGGACATGATCGATTCCCTCCAAAATAAATCACTTAAAATATTAAAGTGCAAATTTTACTTTATAACATGAGTTCACTTTATGAGATAAAGTCACTTTAATATTAGAAGGTACACTTTATTAAAAAGTCACTTTAATAAAAGAACCACTTTAACACAACTTCATAAAAATCAATTACAAAGTCAAGTGTCTAGTAGTGTAGGTACAAGGTGACTTCTGCATACAAGACAAACATGCGGAGTACCTCCCAAGTTATAAAATATAACACTCCCTATTAGTGAGGGATGTACTCATTTTCATCTCCATCATCTCGTCCCATCACACTGTGCTTAGTAGGATCTCCCTCTGAACTTGGAGCCATCCTCAACACCTGCACAAAACTCTAACTAGAAGATCTTCTCCTGACAGCTACTATGAACCCTAAGCTCCTAGGAGAATCCACTCCACCCTGAGCATCAGTTTGATCACACCAGTTGAGCCTCTTTCCAGTGATCAGAAGAGAATCCCTATCTTCTCTCAGAATACAATACTGAATCCTTGGGCCCACCGCAGTCTCAAGATCATCCTACTCCTCATTCGACGATGAATCATATCCTAAAGGTTGTCCTCGTAACATGTACAACATGTCCACTCGATCACCAATCAGTTGTGGTTCCACCAGTTCCACTCCCTCCAGGCTATAGATAAATACATGTCCCCTCTTGAACAATGTACAATAACCAACATCCTTCAAGCTTGAGACTGAGAGCAGGTTAACCCTCAACCTTGGAACAAAGAGAACTCCATCAAGCTCCAAAAATCCTCCATACTCGAGTCAGAATATGAATTTTCCAACTCCACGTACAACTTGTACCATACCACCTTCACTCTCCACCAGTCAGTCAGGACCTGTCTCTGTGATAATAAGGAATACTCACCAAATTCTCGTCATGTGACAAGAGGCTCCACTGTCAACAATCCATCTAATATCACTCCCAAATCTTCCACTACCGACACTAGATACTAGAGTAACCAAAGAAAATTCCCTGTCATACTTGGAAACAAAGTCCTCCATGGTTGATGTAGCAGTTGTCTCAAGCCCCTCCCATTCCATATTCTTCTTCTTCTTCTTCCTCTTAGGACAATGAGAAGCAAGGTGCCCCAACTGGTTACAATAGTAACATCTACCTTTATTCAAGTCCCTCTCAAAATTTCCTTTCTTCTTTTTCTTTGCAGCAAGAGTAACATTCTCATAAGCTCCATCTGTCTTTTGTCCACTTCTCTGAGATCCTTAATGTATCTCCTCCTGAGTGAAATTATCCCATAGTCTGCTCCAATCTGTAAGATGCTCGCGACCCACCACACACTTCACAAAGACTTCCCATTTCTTGGTGAAGCCTTTCAAGGCTATCCTCACCAACTCTGAATCCGATATGACCTCCACAACTGCAGCCAACTCACCTTTCACTTGAGCTTCCCAGGTAAGATAAGAAGACACACTCTCCCCCTTACCCATCTTGGTATCATGTATCTTATCCTTCAAGGCCATCTTCCAGTTTTCATTCTTCACCTCAAATAAGTTCTTAAGTGCATCCCACATCTCTTGGGATGTCTTCTTTTTAGCCAAGTGTGGAATAAGGTGATCCTTCACCCCATCCAAAATAGTTCTCTAAGCTTTGGCCTCCTTTACCTCATGCAAATCCAAAGCAACAGGATCTGTTGTGGGAGCCGCAGCAACATAACTGACATAGTTCCAAATCTTGTTCTCCTTGAGAACAACAGACACCCGGACCTTCCACTGCAAATAGTTGGAAATTCCATCCAACCGATACTCAAATATAATGCATGTAACCACATTCCCTATCACTATTCCAGGGAAAACAAACAACATATGTCCCCCTTCAAACTTTACCAAAAATCTCACTGTTCACTATCACTCAGAGCCCAAGATCTGATACCATGTAGAAATTAAATGACAAAATCAACAAATAAAATATTATGTCATACACTTAGAAACCTAGAGATAATTGTCTTCTATGAACTTTGAAATGTCTAAACCCACATTCAGAAATTACCATAAGTAGAAATACACATTGCTAAGCAATTTTACAGTGGAATAAACACATTGAACATCAACCATTCAACTAAAAAAAATCAGAAATTTAGGCAATGCCAAGGAAAACCCCAATGTGGGGAAACTCAATGAGAGAGAGATATTGTATTAGCTTCAAAAAATATATATCAGTGGCAACAATACATTTACAACCAAGAGAAATAACTTACAACACCCAAGAGTCCCAAATTTCTGCCTCAATTTTTGTGTTGAGAAAATCCATTTTGTTGTATAGGTTTTCCCTCTTATAGCACCTCAAAATTTGTGCCAAAATAATTGTTGTACGAACATCAATAGAACTTCCCTCTTCACCAACAAAAAACACTGAAAAAGCTGCCTCGAATTGTGTGCATCAAGCCACCTCAAAATCTGTTCCATCTCAGTCTATTGTACGGACTGTACGGATCCGTAAAGTTCAGCCTCTCTAAAAGTATAAAATTTATATCACACTCACATAGAAAACTCCCTTGGTATTCGTGCCCAATCTCTCTTGGTAAATGCTACCTCCTTACTACCCTCTTTCCTCTCTCAAGCTCTTCTTAGAAATATCTCTCAAACTCTTCCTCAATGTTATGTCTTGCACACTACCCATTGCATTCTCTTATAATTCGAAAGTGACCTTTCACCTTCCAAGTTTCTTTTCACCTTCCCCTTCCCTAAATCCAAAGGCCAATATCAAATCTTTCCTTTACATAATCAAGGGATGATTCATTCCCTCCAAAATAAATAACTTAAAATATTAAAGTGCAAATTTCACTTTATAACATAAGTGCAATTTTTGAGATAAAGTCACTTTAATATTAGGAGGTACAATTTATTAAAAAGTCACTTTAATAAGAGAACCACTTTATCACAAATTTATAAAAAAACATTACAAAGTCAAGTGTCTAGTAGTGTAGGTACAAGGTAACTTTCGCATACAAGACACACATGTGGAGTACCTCCTGAGCTATAAAATCTAACATGTTGATTGATAATGCTATCTCTAGACCTGATTAGGTTGAACTAATTAAGGTCATATTATCATATATACAACCCCTAGTAAAAGTTAGAGGTTTATCGTGTTCAGACTAGTGAATAAAGGGAAATAAATAGACTTATTATGATAGATTGTAGGTAATACAAATACAATAACATATTGTCTTACAACTAACCTTAGACTAGTAGCTCAAATCAGACGCTTGATATCATGTCTTAATTCCATGGAAATGATACTTAGAAAGAGTAAGCCCATAATACACGCTCGGACCAAACATGATAATAAAAGAGTATAGTTTATCCATAATGATAACAGAGGGAATAAGAATATTAAAACCCAATGCCATCTCATAATTAGGTATCATATTAGTGCTCTTGTTATAGTCATAAGCTTAAGAAATAGTCTAATCTAATAGGAATCAATGATCGCACTTGTTTAGTTATTAGTACTAGTAATTCCAGACTTTATATTAGCTCAAATATGTGTAACCATTGAATATTTTCTTACTACAATGTCAAATCAATGGAACTAATTCTCATACTCCCATTCCATCTCCAGTCTATTTTCTTTCCATCCACGTTGTCCTACACAAACAAAGACAAGACCCAAAATGACCTTTTAGTGCGGCGTGAGATTATATTTTTTTTTTTCATTCCCCATATTCAGAGGGAGAAGTTGTTCAATCTTATCTTCAAGCTGATCTCGGGATAGAACGTTGTCGATATAAATGAAGGCCACCTCTTGATCTAACAACCGACCAATTTCTTGATGTCCATCAAATATTCTAATATCTTGCATAGTTTTGTCTTCTTCTTTTGTTCATGTCCTCAAATCTTTTAATATCTTTCTTTGAAAGCCTTTTATATGTAGAGTGGATGTAATGTCAACAAACAATATAGCTACAGAGTATCTACATCCTTTCAAATGATCTTTATCTAAAAATGTTTCACACAGGGCATCGGCAAGGGTGGTCTTTCCCTTTCCACCAAACCCATGGATGACAACTACTATTGCCTTTTTCTCACGTTCCCAGTCCAGAAGTTCTATAACATTGTGCATTGGTTCATCCATTCCAATTTTTTTAACAATATTTAAACATAAGTATATCACATAACTCTTACAAACATTAAAATGATAATACTATAAAAGGAAACAAGTAAATTTTAATACATATTAAAACTTACCTGCAGGTAATGTACGCGCCATGCAGAGGGTGAAATCCCCAACTACCGAATGCCTTCATAGGAGGGGTTGTAGCTGCAGAAAAATCCTTTAGCATGCAACTTAGTTTCCATGCATATGGTGAAAGCCCCAGCTGGAAAATACTTGAAATTCGTGGACCCTTCCATCAGGCAGTTTGAAATCCCTGGATAGTGCACTTGGCATGTTATCAGGTGGTTATCCCACCTCCTTAGAATACGATATTTTGGCACTTGTTTTAATAATGTTCAATACTTATATAAAAAATGTAATTTTCTCAATGGAGGGTCTGGGGTTTATGCACTTGCACTCACATAGACAAAATTTGGATCCCAGAGGCGACATTTTACAATGAGTTTTTCTCAAGAAAAATGAAAAATCCTCTAGTTGGGCACCAAATGTTTTTGCACGCTAAGACACTGTCAAAGTGGAATTTTTCTCAATCCCTTTCAGACAGATCGATATGTTTTTACTTTCAAATATGATTACATTTTGATATACTATTTAAATATATTCATGTTTGTTTTCTATCTATAATTCCTCTTGTGCAAACCTAAACGACTGTTTTGATCTTAAAAGATATCCTCAAATAATAGTGTTATCAATCAAAGTTTTTAATCCCTTTGGAAACCTCAATGTCTCTTCACCCTTAAATGTTTTTTCATAATTTTGAATTGCAATTTTTTTTTTCGATGTATCTATAACAATGTTATATCATCTGCGGTTAAACTTCCCTTCTAAAATTGCATGGTGGAGAACAAGCGGTTGGATCTAAGCAAGAATCTGACCCTGGACAATATCCGTGATTCTTTGATCCATCGAGAGGACAACATCATTTTCAACCTTCTGGAGAGAGCCCAACACTGTTACAATGGCCCCACTTACGATGTCAATGAATTCACCATGTCTGTATTCAATGGCTAGCTGATAGAATTCATAGTCAGAGAAACCAAAATACTCCATGCCAAAGTGAGATTATTGAAATTCAAGCAGCTTTAAAAAACATCTGAGTTTCCTGTTTTGTTTTGGTTATATTTCTACATAATGTTAATATACTTAACTAATGAAATACATGGGCTCATATTTAACAAGATTGCTTCTAAATTTGTATGAAGTGGTTATGTGTTCATTATTAGAATGATTAGAAGGAAACATTAATATGTCTATCTAAAAGATGCCATAAAATAACGTGTCACGCCTGTATGTGCAGGTGGGTAGATACAAAATCCTGGATGAACATATATTCGTTCCCAGTGCTTTACCAGAACCTTTACTTCCTCCCTTACAATACCCACCGATACTACCACTGATTCCCAATTAAAAGATGTTTTATTTCAATAATTTTCAATTTTTTAATGGAGAAAGTATTAAGAAGGTTTAATTAATGGATTGGTCCAAACGAATTGATATGAAAAGAGTTGGATTGTTGCATCAATTTCAGTAAAAACGAGATTTTTTTTTTCAATTAGATTTTTGCTAAAGTGTTTTTTCCTTTTGAGTTGGTTAAGCTTATTAGTGAATTGTAATTTGATGATAATTAAACATCCATGTTCATCACAACTCATGAGATCCTCATAGGTTGTTTATGAATGAATTGTGATTTCATTTTTATTAAACATCCGTGTTCATTATGGCATAGGAGATCCACATAGGCTATTTATGAATTTTAGATCATGCTGCTTTGGATTTTTCTCTAACCTTCTTACAACAATGTGTTGAACATGGTCTACTAGAAGCCTGAAAAAATAAGGGAACTTGATGTATCTCTGGCAATTTATAGGAAGGAAAAACAAAGAAAAGAAAATAGAGTAGATATCTTCAGAGAGAATGAAATGTTCTTTATTGAACATCAGTTGATAGTTAGACAACAATATAACAATTGTTACAAATATTTATAGAAAAGGAGCTACCAAACAACCAATATTGCATAGAAAAATTATAAAGGAACTAGCTAAATCTGTAAAAGATGTCAAGGAGAGGGAAAATTTGAATTCACTAGCATCCATTACATCAATAGGAAAAACAAAATCATGTGTTGGGGGAGATTTTTATGTGTAATGGTGGAGAAAGGTTTACATTGAAATAAGTTAATTATACATACACACAAGCATATATCCATATTAATCTTGTGTTAAGAATCAAGAGGTTTACATTTGATTTTTTTGTATCCCTCTCGATGGGCCTGATAGATCTATGTTAGTATAGGCCTAATAAATTTCAAACATGAATTATTAAAGCTAGATATTGAGAGAGCCATGTCTTAGAAAAATTAAAACAATTAACAAAACTGCTTAGCTTAAATCATTACCTAAGAACCTAGAGACGCATCATAGAACTACCAATTATGTGTTTCTTTTCTATTCTTTTGCCTTTAGGATGAAATTTGAACATGGCAAGCATAAGAAGGGGCATTTTTGACATGATGAGGAAGTATTGAAAATTATGCACTATTCTTATAGGTGTTGCACCATGCATCTCAGTATATCTGCATAAATAACCTGATTTGGAGTGTGTATTATGATAACTTGCTTCCACGGTTTTCTGCCAAGGGAGATGATGGAAACTATGGGTCAACTGCAGTTTGTGATAACATATGTTTGCAGGTATGTTGAGCATTACCCAGTTGGAACTTTAATGTTCGTTCTTTCATGAAAAGACTTTTCTGGTAAGAATAAGGCCGAAAGGTTTAAACAACTATGTTGGTGTTAGTTTTCCCAAGGATATGTTTTTTTACTCTCACTAAATTACATACTTACAGGGCCTTTCCAAAAGGATACATTACAGAAAGTTTGTAGTTGAAGCCAAGTTTAGAAGCTCGCTAGAACTATATGAAGTTGCAATCGATGCATAGGTTTTTGTTTCGAATTTTTTACTTGAATTTGCATTCTGGAATATGTCTTATAGTTTAGAAGCTTGCTAGAACTAACCTTCGATCTCCTATTCTTAAGAGATCATCAAGGATTCTTTCAACCAACCTAAATGGAGTATATTTGGAACATTGGGGCATCAGCTCTGAATTGCTTCGACGAATACTTCATTATGTTACTAAACTCAAAATCAATGAACATAAGGCCACATCCAATCCACCACTATGCATACAATGTGCACCAAAAATATTACGATTGGGAAGGGATCATGATGTCATCCAGGGAAGGATCATGATGTCATCCACATAGACATTCCAAAACAGGAAGGAAAAATTCATTCTATGAAAAGGTGATTGGATATCATAAAAAGTTTTATTGAAAAACTCGTAGTGGTGAATACCATGTCTTTATACACTACTCTGGGGAAAGAAGAATGACATGCAGGAAGATATGAATAAAATCATGTTGCCTCCTATAAACTCCATTAATGAATCAATATTGTCTGCTCCAATGAAATCAAAGGCAAATATGAATATAGCGGCATTGGCATAGTATGTTATAATACAAGGTCTAATACGAAATCATAATATAACAAGGTAATGAGCCATAGCCATTACACTGTTAAGATCCCTATTGTTTCTCTCAAATAGCGGAAGGTCATATATACACTACTAAGATATTGGTTATATATCCAAATAGAATGTAATTATCACCATAACCATCCATGTGTTATCCAATCGCGGTTTCATGAAGAGCTCTTCTTGAAATATTGTGTACCATACAAAAAATCACCATGGTCTTAGCTCCGATGACTTACCATAGGTATATTTTTAGGTAAACATCGTCTTTTTCTTTTTTTTTTTAGGAAATATAGTTATATATTTTAATTTTTTATATAATACTTTTAAATGATATGTAAATATAAATCTTTCTTTTAATAATTTGATATATTTCACTTTTATTTCTATAAAACAATTTTAATATTATGTACATTCCATAATGTAACATTTCTTCGTATATATATAATCTTTATTGAAAATATTAATATGTTTATTTTTATATTTAATTACTCTATATTATTATTATTTATTATAAATATTTCTTTTGAAATCATGCAATTATAATGTTTTTCATTATATTATTAATGTGGTCCTTAAGATGTCGCCTCCTAATTTTCTCATTCTTTCATAGTTGTAAGTATGTGGACGCCCCATCTAGTTTTACTTGGGGAGAAGGGGATAATAGTTAGTCACCTCTCATCCACTCCCTTATTACACCTTAAACAAACTTGGATAGCTCATTGTTATTATTTTATTTCTTCAACTAAATTCAAAATATAAATATAAACTATGGTGAAACAATGAAACTATATTTTTTTATAGTTATTTGTTATTATTTTATTTCTTCAATTAAACTTTCTCTCTTTATATATATTAGCTAAACTGTTAGGTGATTTTGATTATACATTCACGTTTTAAATTTTAATCATTCTTATGTCCTTGCCCAGAAGTAGAAGTTCTTGAGTTTCTTGGTCTATTATAGTATTATTATTCCAGTGATTACAACGAAGAACACGTCATAACCTTGCAATAGCAATGCAATAGATGAGTCTTCGAACATCATCATAAACCACTTGGTATAGCTCATTGTGTTCCAATAATGGTATACTTTATGAGTACACTTTAACTAGATAAGGTAATCAGATATCAGTAATAAAACCTTGTACATAATCTATGAGCATAGCTTACAACATATCGGGTAAGCTCATTACCATTACTTGTGTTATTCACGATTGTTTCCAATACCGATACTAGTTATAGAACATTATGTAACCTTTGTTCAAGCTTGATAAGCATAAGAAAACATAATTAACCCCTTTCATACTAGTCTACCTATAACACCAACCTTTATATGTGAGAACCAAACACTAGTACTAAATAGCATGTTATATGTGAGAACCAAACACCAGTACTAATTAGCATGTTACATGGAATCACTTCATGTTGATCAATACTTATTCGTGATAGATATGACCATAACTATGTGTCCTTATTTACCTTTACTACATGTTGCCAAGCTTGGTTCCTTATATCAATCACAGACATGATAGTATCGTTATATCCTGTAACAAAAAAAAAGCACATGATTTTGGGATGATAAATTTGGCTCTAGGTTTATTTGTTTCTTTCTTCTGTTCTAGATAGTCATACATATTTTTGTCATCCAAGCTATTTGTAATTTAACAAGGGATACCTATTTTCCCATTTTCTTGCATTTCCACAATGTACTTTCCTTCCTAGAGCTTGGTTCTTGCTTCCTTAAACAAGCACCAATTATTGTTTCTTTCTTGTGAATGAATTATCATGGTGAAATAGAGGACACCCCTTATCACTTTTCATGGTGTAGTAATCATTTTGAAAGTAAAGTGGGTCTATCTAATCTAATGAAGATACTTGCATCTCCTTTATACATTATTTTACATAAACATAAATGCATTATGGAAACATAACAACCACACCATAATCCTAGTCCAATATCAAGCCTCATAAGCATTCACTAATTAGGCCTTGGCCTTGGGCTTCACACTAGGAATATTTACAATGAAAAATGGGATAACTTAACTAGGCCCATATGTCTTGATTCTCATCACATAAACCACATCATGCAAATAACACATGATTTAGTGTATTATATTTTAGGGCGCAAAATGAGATTATTACATGTTGCTAGTAGGAGATGATAAAATAAATTGTCACTATATAAAATATAATGCTCCATTTGCAAAACATATAAAAAAAGGTTTTCCTATCCAAAATCTGCATTGGAAAGTCTAATATTTTTAATCGCTTTGAAAAAAAAAAAGAAGTTCACCTCTCGAAACCCTCACTTGGAAATATTAGTTTTTAATCTCAAGCAGAAGCAAAAGGGGTTTGTGTATCTAGAACTCTCATTGCTCATGACACATGTGACCTCATTTATTTAAGCAAATACCAAGGAGAATGCCAACTAGGAGTAGATAATAAGTGCTCAAACTTAATAGACAAATCATTGTATGGAATCTAGAATAACAACAATAAAACCTATTAGAGTCTAGATCTATTTGGGCCATCCCATTAACAACAATGAGAACCTTGATGAAGGAAGATTCCATAGCCAAAAAGTGAGTCTTTAATAAAGAAAATTCTATTGCAAAGCAAGAGATTCTCTTTCTTGCATGTGGTAAATTCTCTATTTTTATAGGAAGTGAATAATGGATTAGAGAAGAAAATTTCTTAAACAAATATCCAAATCGTGTACATTTTGACAAAAGAATTAAAAAAGTAAGGCTTTGAAAAATATACTTACATGATCTTTCTCCAATCTCTTATACTTCCTTTGAGTTTATCTTCTTTCTCTATTCTCCTCTCCTCTCCTTCCATTATTTCTCTCTTGTCATAACTCCTCATCTCATCTCCTTCCATTATTTCTCTCTTGTCATAACTCCTCCTCATCTCTTCCTCGTGACATGATGTGGTTGAATGATGGAATGCAAAGGAAAAACCTCAATTGGCCTTTTAACCCTTGCTTTTTTTCCTAATTATAAATACTTATAATGACACTAATAGTAATGCAATAATGCCATAAATTTTGACACAAATAATGTCTCAATTAACATCATATTTCATTAAATGCATTATAATAAAAGGGTAAATTAAAATATCATAGGTGATTATATCACAAGTCATAGGGCTTAAGGGTCACAATGGGTCAAGGAGTTGGATGGTTTAGGTTCGTAGTGTCAGGTCATTGTATTAGGAAGTTAGTGTGTAGGGTCTTAGTGTATTCATTCGTAAGTACTTTCCAAGTCAGACTGTGTTAGGGAGTGAGTGTTTCAAGGGTTATAGGGATCAAGTTGTATATTGTGTATGAGGTCAGAGTGATTTTGGGACATAGTATATTAGAGAGTTAGTGTGTTCAAAATCATAATGTGTTAGGGGGTGATTATAACAAGAGTCATAGAGTACTAGGGAGTTATAGTGTATTAAGAAGTTAGTTTGTTCAAGGTCATAATGTATTAAGGGGTCAATGTATTGTTAAAGAGCTAGTGTGATAGGAGTCAAACTGTATTAAGGAGTTAGTTTCTTTATGGTCATAGTGTGCAAGGAGAAGATTGTTTTACAAGGTGACAATTTCAAGATTTGGATGAATTAGGGATATATTTGTGTCTAGGTGTCATAGTGATTGTTGGTTATCATGTATTATATGATTTAAAATATGTTCATGTGTGATAGGAGCCAAACTATATTAAGGAGTTAGTTTCTTTATGGTCATAGTGTGTAAGGAGTTGATTGTTTCACAAGGTGACCATTTCCATATTTAGATGAATTAGGGGTATATTTGTGTCTAGGTGTCATAGTGATTATGGGTTATCATGTATTATATGATTTAAAATATGTTCACGATCATGATCATAAGGTGTTAGGGTCATAAGGGATAAATTTCAAAGTACATCACGGGGTTAGTGTGTTTGATGTCATAATGACTTGAGGTTAGT
>JASDQU010736516.1:60408-78791 GCA_032191745.1 Picea mariana
TCAAAATTAGCTACATTAAAATATTATAGAAAGAACCATCGGGATGTAGTCTGGATTTGTCTAGGATCATAAATAAGCTTAGATTTTTTTTTTCACAAGAAAATAAGCTTAGATTTTATGGACAGATAATAAGATAATAAAATCAAATTTAAATATTATTGTGTGTAATACAAGATGAAAATTGGGATAAGTGTAATTCGTTATTTAATAAGGTTGCATGGCAGTGTATACCTGTCGTTATGCAGTTATAATAAAATAAAAGTTATACATATATCTATTCAATACTATATCTGGAAATATGATATATGAGTATGTATTAACCCCAGAACTGTTTACTTTTCCTCGGCTACTGAATCTGTTGTTATAGACTTTATAGCCCCCACCACATCTGTAACAAGATGGGTAGGTGTACAGAAGTCATGTTGGCATGCATTAAGATAAACATATGTGTAAAGTTATGTCAAATGTTGAACTTGACCCTTGGTATAGTTTTGGTGAAGAAACATAAATACATACATAAAGTTTAGTTACTTTAGTTGATGCTAGTGATTTCTTTATTTTATTTTATTATCTGTGACGTGTTTCACCCTATGAATTTTTGGGATATCTTGTATTTAAGTCTAGTGTCAATAGTGTGAAAATATAAGATCGCGTGTTGTTCTTTTGTTTGTTTTTCTCATACGCTTGTGATCTCTTAATCTGTCTTGAGATGGAAGACTCCCATGTTTTCTGTAAATTTTTATCGAAATTCTATCAGTCAGATCAAGATGGAAATTTTGTATTGTATTCTCATATTTGGAAGGTTCATTTTAGCTTCCAAATCTAAAGGGTGATCTGAGCTCTCCATATCCCATGCCAGTTGAAACCCACAAATTAGTTGTCATGTCATTGATGGATGGATTACAATGAGGATGGAGTCTATGTAGCATCCAATTCAAACAGAAAAACTAAACAATTATATTTTTAAAAGCCTCTGGATGGTGCTATACACCATTGTACTTCTACTTCCTCTCATCTAACCATTAAATAGTGGAATTCGATAGCCACCTTTCACTACAAATTTTGAATAAATTATTGTCATTCAAAGATAATTTTCTATGGCATCTCAACTATGTAGTATGACTTCACAAATTTCCCACGTGTTACAAATAAAGATAAGACAAAGTGGGTTGATCGCATGAAGTAATATTCCTTCAGAAATGGCAGGGTAATATTGAATACTATTTATATATACTGAGAGACTAATTTTCTTTGGCATCTCAGCCATGTAGTTTGACTTCATGAATTTCCTTCTTGTTACAAATAAAGATAAAAGACAAAATGGGATGATCGCATTAGAAACATTCCTTAAGAAATGGCATTGTAATTGTAGGATAAACATTGAATACTATTTATTATCTATACTGAGAGACACACCTAAGTTATTTACAAAAGTCTGTGTCGCTAATATTCTTTCTAAACGTCAAAGAGTTCTATGAATTAAGAAAGACATATCTTGCACATAAGTTCTTCGAATGTATATTGTCACAGTGGTGTCCATATGAAACGTTATCAAGAAATCATGTGTCATGTTTTACTATCGCCCATATGAATTCAGCGTTGGCGCCTCTTTATAAAAGTGACTTGAAAGATTACGTGGCACAAGAAACTCATCATAAGCCTTTTTTTTTAAAAGTGAAAAAAAATTATTCAAGAACGTAAATAAAGTATCATGCCTTCACATGGCACTTCTCTCAGTAAAAAATTAAACATGTTTAGGCCCTTTTGATTAAGATAATCCATCCATGAAGTGAACTCCATTATAAATGACAAATCATAGCTAGCTTACCATGTGTGGTTGCATATACATGTGTTGTCGTGCTATATAGAAAGCATACATTTATTGCCATGTACTGGCGGTTGAAAGTCCAGAGAAATGCGAACCTACATATATGATAAGTGTTTTAACCCATTCATTCATTCACACACACCCTTGGCTTCTTCCTAAAACAATTTTTGCAATGCTTATCATTTCCAATACATCCAATAACAGTCTGCTTCTATTAAGAATCGCTGTGTATATGTCTCAACACTTAGGTAGTTTAATGTATGCCCCCCTGCTATTAGAGTTGTATACTTGTCTCCACTCCCCCTTGTTGTTAGAGTTTTATGCAATACTTATCATTTCCAATACGTCCAATAAAAATCTGCTTCTATTAAAAATTGCTTTGTATACGTCTCAACGCTTAGGTAGTTTAATTTATGCCCCCCTATTGTTAGATTTGTATACCTGTCTCCACGCCCCCCTGTTGTTAGAGTTGTATACTTGTCTCCCGCTATGGATCAATGCTTAGGTAGTTTAATGTACACCCCCCTATTGTTAGAGTTGTATACTTGTCTCCTGCTATGGATCTGTACGTCATGTTCTAGCAGGAGCATGAAAGGATGTTATGGATCTAGTTAGAGGTGAATTCGATCCAGTTTCTCTAGTATCAATTTATTAACTACTTGGGTGAATGGCCATTTCCATACCATCAGCCAAGGCAACAGATCTCATTTACAATGAGTCTCAACACAAATATCAACAAGCTCGTCGATAATTTCTAGCTCGAGATTTCTACCAGTGTCCCTATAATAGAAAACTTAACGATCAAAGGAAAATTACAACATTGGTTTTTTCAAAGGTTTTCTATTACCTCGAGGAACTTGATGATTCTTATCCTATGCTTTGGGTGCCAGATTCTTGTTCAATTTTTTAGAGGATTCAAATTATGTGCACACTTTACATGATAGAGTGAGAGACATGGTTGCCTAGTAGATGGTAAACCATAGGCATGGATTGGGAAGAGAAGAGTCATCTGCACAAGACTTTAAGAGAATATCCGCCAATGGAAAATAGAAGAGTGAATTGTGGAAGATTAAATCACGCGTGGAAATTGTGCAAGATGCTGAAAGGAAGGAGGCGTACAAGGCAACAAGGCCGCAATTGAGAAATCTTTTTTTCCTTGGGCATTCAGAGTAGCCATGGAAAAAAAAATGCGTTCTTAGCAGTAATTCATGAAACTAAACAATACTTGGTGATAATGTTTTTGATGTCTTGGTAACATTGATAATCACTTTTTGTAATTTATATGTCTTCATTCTTCATAATAATCCTGCATGATAATAAAAAAAGAGACTTGCATGAGGCGAAGAAAGAAATATCGATATGCCTCTTTCTATGTTATAAGATAACAATTGCATAGAATATGGAGATTAAGCTGAAACTGTAAAGCCAACATCAAATTGATAGCTTGCTTTGGCTGTATTTAGCTACAAAGCACTCAGCCAGGGAGAAAAACAACAGGCCTAGCACAAGTGGAGCAGGATCAAGCTGGATCAAAAGAAGAAAAAAAAGTTAGTCATTGGTGCTACTATTGATCCAGGTGGATATTGGTGGACACCCTCCTATTCCACTTGGATCCACACCATTGTTTCTTTCAGTTTTTCAGTTTCCTTAATTGTCTAGTACAATTTACTGTTTTTAGCAGTTTTTCGGGTCTTGAACTTCTGGAGCCATTTTGAGGCTTTAAACAACATTTTTTGGGCATGAATGTTCTGGTGAATATGAGTCCGTTCCAGACTCAATATTCGTTGTCAACAGTGTAATCCTTGGATAGATATTCCTAACGATGTATCATGTGCATCAAACGGAGATAGTATGCCAAAGTTACGACCCCGGTAAATTGATGTACCAATTTACCCCAAGAAGGCCCATATTCTAGCGTTTCATCTCGTAGGGTTAGGTTTTTAGATGTTTAGGGTTTTCCAATGTTTCTCAATAATATATAGGCCTTCGAACCTCATTGTAACACAGAGTTCAGAGGCCAGTAACCACCACATCTCTTCTCAGAGATAAGCTACCAGTGCCCGAGCTATCTTATTTCCATTATGTCTGTAAGCATATTTCAATCATTTGTTGTTAATGAAATGAAGTTTTACTTCCGCTGCATCTCTGAGTTTATGTGTATTTTTGTATTTCATTGTGTTCCTGCATAAATCCGGATCTAGCCTTCTCACTGTAAAATATGTGAAAAATAAGTGAAAAACAAAATATGTGAAAAACAAGATATACATACGTTTAACCATGAAAAATAATCAATACTTACAACAATAGAAATAGAAATATAAATAGGGATGTGTTTAACCATGAAAAATAATCAATACTTACAACAATAGAAATAGATATTCTACTTCTCACTATGGAATATGGAAATAGATATAAATATCCCACTTCTCATTATTCATCGAAAAATGAGTGAAAAACAAAATACGTGAAAAACAAGGTATACATGCGTTTAACCATGAAAAATAATCAATACTTACAATAGAAATATAAATTGAGATGTGTTTAACCATGAAAAATAATCAATAGTTACAATAAAAATAGAGATAGATATTCTACTTCTCACTATGGAAGATGGAAATAGCTATTAAAATAGGAATAGATATTCTACTTCTCAATATGGAAGATGGAAATAGCTATAAATATCCCACTTCTCACTATTCATCCATAGAAATGGAAGATGGAAATAGCTATTAAAATAGGAATAGATATTCTACTTCTCAATATGGAAGATGGAAATAGCTATAAATATCCCACTTCTCACTATTCATCCATAGAAATTTTTGGTCTCTTGCAAGATGGAAATAGCTATAAATATCCCACTTCTCACTATTCATTCATAAAAAAATTTGGTCTCTCGCAAAATGTTGGAGTGTTATATGCAAAGGCAAGCTTGCACTGGAGGAGGTGAAGGTACCTTTTATTATACTTTTTATTACCTTCTATTATACTTGAAGGTACCTTTTATTATACTTTTTATTGGAGAATTCATTCTAGGGAAAGCACTGAGAAGAAACAAAATGAAACAAAAGTTTAGATTATGCATGTCATATGTTAATTTTCATATCAACGATCAATTGAATATGTTAATTTTCATATCAACGATCAATTTTCAATTTTATGTTTCACATTGGCGTTCCTAACAACCAAGTATTGAATATATGGTGGAATATACAGTATAGGATCTGAAACATTTTAGATTCTACCTTCTATATCGTATCATATATTGGTATTTAATGTTGAAACTGATCCATTGGCTTCTATATCACTTCACAAACTTAGCATAACCAATTCATAAAACCTAGTGACTTGGAAGCTGCATAATCTATATTATGGGTTGAGTCAATAATCTTTTATTCGCCACATTGAGAGTAGGAGCAACACTCAAAATTATAAAGATCCTTTATGCATGGAATGGTTTCCTAATACGAGTAAACCTAGAAACCCAACTTCAATTTACGGAGAATATGAACACGGGTTGACAAATAGTCAAATGAACTATTCACTTCTTGGGTTGACAAATAGTCAAATGAACTATTCACTTCTTGCTTATATTACTAAAAGGTGAGATATTACATCTGGTAAGAGCACTAAACTCGTGAAAAACACTAACGAAACTGCCACTTCAAAGATGGACAAGATGAATATAATCTCTGCCAGATGGCAAACTGATCGTCTCATATCCTTGAGGGAACACCTGTTTTGCCACCTCGTTTTTGACGGAGGTTGATATCATCACACGTTCACCCGCTTTCCAATTTGCAGGGGGGTGCTTCCCTGCCAACTGAAGAGAATCCAGTACACACAACACTTCATCAAAATTTCTTCCTGATGTGCCCAGGTACAGAAAACTCAACTTCAACTGCTTCAGACATAACATACACCACTCAAACATTAAGATTGAAAACATGAATATGAAATAAATCGATAATAGGTTTGCCCACACACCCTTTTATCTGGACCGATAATCTAGAGGGAAATGGAATCCCGTTGGCATCTTTCTCATTGGGATCCAACATGTTCAGCGGCCAGAGAATCTCCCTCTCTGGATCCCCCAATATGGGGTACCTCACTTTTTTTTCCAGGCTGCCAAAATCACATAAATACATTATTTTCAATTCAAAATCATCATCATCAGAAGAGTAGAGAAGACACCTAATTAATAATTAACTAATAAAAAAGGCTTCAATATCTTGCACCCAAGCTTGATGTGTTGTAACATCGTCACGGGAGAGCCCTAGAAGTTTCACTCTACGCCTTTCAAATTCATTATTGTAGTCAGCAATCTTTTCCAACTCAGTGGTACAGATGGGTGTAAAATCCGCTGCAATCAAAATTTAGCCGAGTCAGAATGGACACAGACACATAAATAATATAAATGAGACCGTGTTTGTAATATTGCAGGATGTCCTAACCAGGGTGAGAAAAGAGGATGGTCCATTTATCTCCGATATACTCATGCAACTTAATATGGCCATGAGTGGAAGGCGTTTCAATATTTGGAACAATTCTCCCAATACAAGCCCCGACATGATTTTTAATGGAATTACAGACCTCAACTTCAATAGAATTATAGACCTTAACTTGCTAGATTAAAAACAAATAATGCAGAGTCCAATATATAATTAGTAAGAAGGACCAACTATAGGGCTTTCAAGCGGCTATGCATGCTGCAACGTGCCAATACTGAAATGTAGAGACCGGAATATAATTAGTAAGAAGGACCAACTATAGGGCTTTCAGGCGGCTATGCATGCTGCAACGTGCCAATACTGAAATGTAGAGACCGGAATATAATTAGTACGGACGACCAACTGTAGGGCTTTCAGGCGGCTATGCATGTTGCAACGTGCCAATCATGGGAAAGGTCTTACATTTGGTAGCTACTACAATCCACACGTCCCACTAAATCTGCCATGGTTGCTTGTGATCATCGTGAAGAAGTTAAATTAACGAGTAGGAGGACTAGCACTGATAGAAAATTGAAATAGTGGTGACAATAACGTTGTTGGAGGATGAGAAGGTCATGTACAGTCCGATTCGTAGAAGCTACAAATAGAAATCAAGCAACAGCGAGGAAAAACTGTAGACTCCAATATTCGATTCTTTACTTAAAATAACTTAAAAATGGAAAGAATGGAAAACGTTAGGAGAAATGGACGGTGAAATGGAAAGAAAGTGAAACGCAGAGATTATCTCGACCAGTAAGACAACAACTAATTATTGAATGCGTAGGTTATGCTGCATCCCAAATGACATCTTCAACCTCCCATCTAAAGCTAGTAATCAGAAAAATAAAGTCTCTCCTTCGGCAGCTCCACGCCACCGGCTTCTATATAGGCTATGATTTGTCCTGTCTCAGTGCGTTAGAGATGCATAGGTGGTGGTAACTGCGAAGACCAAATGAACTACTTTTATTCCCTACCCATGTCTCTTTATTGTGAATTTTTGGTTTCTAACAAAGCACAAGTAAGGAAACACAAAACACAAGTAAGGAAGCAGTACAATTATGTGAAGATCCGGTTTGAAGTAAATATAAACAAAATAGACTTCAAACACTTGGTGATTAGCATTCATGCACTAAACATTAAACAATGAAAATAAAGTGTCACTTTTAAACAATGAAAATAAAGTGTCACTTTTTATTTTCTAGGTTTTGAAACAAACATTTAACAACAATTATTTTAATTACAATATTGTTCAAAATTAAGATATTGTTCAAAATTTGATAGCCATCAACTCTAGAATTGGTTTCACTAACCAATTAGATATCAATTTTTTTTTTAAACAATTAAAAAAAATTAAAAAAATTAAAACTGTAATGTAAAACTTTGAAAATATGATCAAAATTTTTTGGTTGACAATAAATTAATAAATAATCAACGCCATATCGATCCATATATACCATGCGCAGTTATAATAATGTCATTCAATCTAACAAATAAGTACAATAGCTTAACAGATAATCGTTAGTCTGTTTAAGCTTAACACAGCAAATGACATTCGATACTCTGAAAACCAACATCGTTTGCCAAGTTAAATTGAAGATGTTAGCAAACAAATACAGTTTTCATATAATCTTGAAATTCTTATCAGTCGGTTCGAAGGACATTTCGTTGAAAAACCTTCTTTTCTTGACATCAATGACTTTTTAATGTGGATTGCCTAATTGAATATCAAAGGTACTAAAATTTCTAGCATTTCAGTTTCGTTTTTAGAAATCAGATCTAAAACAATGACTAAAAGTTTCCGACATAATTTACTTAACAATCCATCCTTCAGACTTTGTATGACATAGCTATATCTGGGCTGTATGAGATACAATCACAAATTGTGTTAATGAGCCCTGACATTAGTTACATGCCACCGGCAGTTTCCAGTCTCCAAATCTCAGAAAAATCTCCCTCAAATAACGTGCCTTGGCTTACAAAATCTATGTTCATATAATCCTGCAGCTGGCTCGCATTCCAGGCATTTTCGTACACTCCAAACTGTTGAAAGTTTTCGAAGTCGTCCTCGAAGTGCCAGTTTTCACCAAGGGATTTAAGATCCGAGGTCTCCCACAAATCGTTGAAGGTTTCGTTGGGAGATAAACAGGCTTCTTCTTTCAAGTCCAGAACGGGGCTCGGGGGAATGCCGAGGTCATCATCTAAAGCTTCCAGGAGATAACAGAGATCAATTCCCGAGTTCGCATCTACGGTTTGGCCTTCGGGGCTGCTAGAAATATCGGCGGCCGCCGACTTATCCCCAGAGTTGGAGCGATAAGAAGTGGAACAGGTCGCGGCAATCTCCTCTTCCAGGCATTTTATGACTCCATTAATGAGCTCCTCACTTGGAGAGCATTCTTCTTCTTGTTCGTCGTCTGTTAAGGTTGGATCTAACTGAAGTAGACGAAGAAACCGGTCTGTTTCTTCGCCGTGGAAGCGTTTCGGTTCCCGGACGTAAATGGAGTCCGGCTGAGCCTCGGATTCACGGCCGCGTTTTCTAAGCGTGTCAGACATCATAGGGAGGTGGCCCGAAGATTCTAACACGGAACACAACGGTGGTGCAGAGAGGAGAAGAGGACGATAGTCTGGCTGCAGCGAAGAACTGCTGTTCGTGCTAATATTGCTGAGATAACTAAAAGTTCTGATACGATTGCAGCAGACAGCGGAATTGGCTATATAGAACTATTATAGATAACATCTTAGACTCTCTGAACAAGCAAAGCGATAAACAGAAAGCCTTAAATATAAAAAGAATGGGCGATTTGGGGGAAGTTGGAACAGCCTGGCATAGCAAGAGAGGTAAATAACAGTACAGAAAATCGCAGGCGGCTGGCACGGCTCTTGTCTGCCATCTTGGTCTATTTAAATAATTATACAAGATCTGCTTCACGGCAATGGGGAACAGTTCAAAGGACTTTATTTCATGGCTCCTGTCTGCCATCTTCGTTTATTTAAATAATTCAAAAAAATCTCCTTCACGGCAGTGGGTATCAGTTCAAACTTCAAATCATAGTTATCAAATTCGGCCTCGGCCGAATTGGCCTAAACAATAATGAAATTCGAAAATTCGACTCGATGGGGAATTATTTGGTTTGATTCAATTCGTTTTTCTCAGGTCTCGAGTGATATATAAATATGGATATTTTAGTTTGAGTGATGTTATGTTCAATGTTGGGTTTTGATTTAATGTGTTTCTGGACTTTTAAACATTTTTTTATGTCAGTATGAATTCGTTTATATTTGGATCCGTATCCTTAAAATGAGTTGTTCCACAGAAACTTATCTGCTTAAGCGAAACAGCTACTTGTTCAAACAGCTGGGATGGGATGGGACTGACGAGTGGTGCGGAATGGAAATACCTTGTCCGAAGTATCTTTCTCGAATCTCAATATACATGCTGATTGGTCTTACGGACCCGCGTGAGTGCCTCTTCTAGCTTGAGTGGTCGCTGAGTGGTCAAAGGTGATGATCACTGATCCATACACATTATGAGATTTTAATGGGTCTAATGGTTAAGAACATGTGTTTTTTCTTAAAAGATCACAGGTTCAAATCCAGAAGAGGTTGGATATGTATACCTTTAACAAAGTCTTTGTTTCATTCCGAGATTTGAATTTCATCGCAACTGAGGAAGAAGATGACCAACTTGATGAAGAATAAATCCAACTCAGAGAGAAAGGGTTTCTTCAACAACCTCTTGTACTGAATTGAAACGTGGAACTTGGGATGGGTTGGATCTTAAGTGCCAATTTAAAACTCGACAAGGCGTTTGAAGAGCAGCGTGTTGAAGAAATGGGTTTACCTTCTTGGGTTAAGAGTGTTAATGGAGGTTGTAAGCGCGCAGTTGCAGATTAGTGCCATCAAGTCCGATTATAAATGTCTAAGCGGTTGTAATCGTCAATACATGAGATTGCATCCAAATTACTTCATAGAAATTATTCTATAT
The DNA here is from genome assembly GCA_032191745.1 of Picea mariana. Lineage (NCBI taxonomy): Eukaryota > Viridiplantae > Streptophyta > Pinopsida > Pinales > Pinaceae > Picea > Picea mariana. Next base: position 70,706 of record JASDQU010736516.1, read on the forward strand.
GAATACTCCTCATCATGCCTCCTGCCTATTGCAGGATCATCATATATTACAATAGCAAGGAAGCATGCCCTGCAACTTTTCTTGGAGAAGCGTCGGGACAGGTACCTTAATTACTTAGTACTTATACAAGTCAGCTTTTTTCGTACTTATACAAGCCAGCTTTTTTAGTATTATGTTTTCTTTAACTTTTCTGGTCTCCCAACCATTGAAGCTCACAGCTAAAAAGTAAAATAAAAGTCATGTCTTGTGCAGGGTCAATGCAAAGGCAAAGTGCCCATATAAGACAACAGAAGCAGACAACCCAGAGTCCCCTCAAGTTTCCACATCCATCATCTTGTTCATCTCCAATATGACTGCACTTGAATTCACCTCTGATATAATCCCACCGTCAGCTATGAAATCTCTACAGTTCTTCGAAAAGATTAGTTTTATAGTGCAATCTCATATAATTCCATTGTATATTTCCGCTATATGTAGCCTATCGGTCGCTTTTTGGAATCGCTTTGCATGTAATTTGTGTTGTAAGTACAGTTTTGGAATTTTGTGCTCTTAATTTTTTTTAATAAAATTTAGAGCGGAAATAAATGTACATTAAGTCTTTTTAACTTCTTTTTTTTTGGGGGGGTGGGGGGCTTACTGTTTTTTTTCTCCTACATTATTCATGATTGTGATATAACAAATATTTTAAACGATCCTGTGTAGTTATTGTGTAATTAGCTATTGGTTGGGAACAATTTCAATTGTTAAGGGAAAAATGTGGTTTTCATGGTATGTTTTTTCCTTTAACGGGTTAGGTGTAAGATGGGTTTAATTTGAAGTTTGTTGTTAGTAAGAGACAAGGTTTGATTGTTATCATAACAAAATTGGGATACGTATAGTGTGAAACGAAACGTTGTGAGAGATGCATGGAAATGGTGCAGGTTTCATGGCGGTTTTTTTAAAAAACATTTTAGGCGGGAACTTTGTTGGAAGGTTAGGATGGTGGTTTTGGACACGACTATCCAGTTCTAAGTTGCAGGAAGGCCTGCCCACTAGAACTATGAGTGCTTAGGACATTTTCTTCTTTCTAGAGATTGGTGGGGCCTTAAGCCTGCAACCCTTCCTCTATCCCTCCTTTAGCGGTCTCCGGGTATCCTTGGTGGTTACCTACATTTACTGTGTTTGTCAGAAGGTTTATTACTCGTTTCTTACATTGGTCTTTTCGTAGTCCTTCCTTACAGGATCTACCTATTGCATTCTACCGTGGATGCCACTACTTGTTTCTCAGAACCTTTTCGATTGGATGCATTGAAGTTGATCTTAAAGACCTTTCTTGTTTTATTTATGGGGGATGTCAGTTTGCTACTGGGAGAAGAGCCAGGGGATCCTTGGGATCACCCAAGTTTCATTTCAACGGTTGATGAGCTCTGTAGGAACCGAGGCAACTCATCTCACCTAAATGTGATTTTATTGCATCCACCTTCACCTGGTGTGCCTTATTCTTCGTCCTCTGGCCTTTTCCATTCGATCCCTACTATTCCACTGTCTTCTACTGCTCCGTTTGTTAAGGAATCCAGGAAATCACTGACTGGTGCTAACCTTGGACAGCAGGTTGTGCCTTTAGTTGCTTTAGGCGGGGTCAATGGTTTTTCGTCAAAGGCATCCTCTGAGGAGTTTTTAGAGGAGAGACATTAGGTGGGCAGTTCTGCAGTGAAGACAACAGGTTTTGTGGAGCAAAAGCGACCAACTACAAAACACAGTCAGAAAGACTGGAAACCGAAGAGAACTAAACATTCTCTGGTCTTGGGAATGGACATCGGGTTGGAGAATTCTTGTACACTAGCAATCTGTGTGCTGGTTGGAAGGTTAGCTTATCGCCATCTCTGTTTTAGCTCGGTGTCAGATTGGATGGAGGCAAACTGGACTCTCATTTTGGGTTAGACTCTAACTCTTCTCTCGATGTCGAGGGGGTGGTTCGGTTTTGTCTTCCATACTTCGAAGGATTCCAATAGAATCTTAGAAGGTTTTGGGGCTTTTGATGATGGTAGTCTGATGCTTAAAAGATGGCGTCTTAAGATTGATTCGGCTACTGAGTACTTTAGCTTTTGACACTTATGGATTTTGTTGCCTGGACTTCCCCTTCACTTTTGGAATCAAAGAGCCTTGAAGGCTATAGGGAACGAGTTGGGTCGCTTCATTAAATTGGATGAAAAGGTTCTGAACTCCAGCGACAAACGCATGGCCAAGATCCTCGTCGAGGTTGATATCCATGGTGGACTCTTAGAAACCTTAGAGATTGATTGGCGAGATTTTATTTACAAACAACGACTGGACTACCTCGGAGTACCCTTCTAATGCTCCTTCTGTCGTCAGACGAGACATTTGAAAAAGGACTGCCAAAACTCTTTGGGTTTTTCTTATGAGGAGTCGTCGGAAGAAGAACTTGGTTTCAATGCTTATCCAACCGAGTTGGAGGACTCAGCGTAGTACAACTACTCAGATTTGCGGAATTTGGAATTCCCTCCACAATCTTCTTCTTCTTTTTTGACTAAGTTGCACCACCTTGTTCCTTCTCTTTATAGTTCTTTGTCTTCTTTGGAAAGGGAGCAACTCAATTTTCATTTTACTGATCCTGCTAAGATTAGTGAGATTCCAGAGTAACACGAATCTCCTATTGGTTTGGAGGAGGATCTCATGTATACAAAGGTGTAGGGGGTTTCCGATAGACTTGTTGTTAGGGTGAACGAGCGAGAGCATTCTGGCCCATATGTCTCACGGTTGCCTCCGCTATCTCCCCCGTATACTTTGGAATTAATTTCGAATCAGAGTGAGCCACTTTACAGGCCTAGTTCTGCCCCTCCCTCTAGCAGTAAAGATGGTGATCTTACTCTAGCTCCAGGGTATGGGGAGCCTGAGTTGAGTGATGCATCTCTAGAAAAGATTGTGTCAAACCTTGTTACCCTTAGGGAGGTTGTTAGTCCGGTATAGTTACCAATTTTTTCAATTAGTGCTGAAGTGACTGGTGGGGCACAGGGGCCCTCGGTTTTTGACCTTCCTATCCCTGCTCTCTCGAAAGAAAATTCTTTTGCCTGGTCTCAGGGATTGGGTTTTGAACTTTCTCCGATAAAGACTAGAAGCGCTCGGAAAAGAGCGGGACCTTCTCCATCCATTGCTTCCACTTCCAATTTTTCTACTGGTGACCTTGGGGCGCTTAGAGGATTAAAATCCCTAGCTAGGGTTAAACGATGATATTGTTATCTATCAATATTCGAGGGGTTGGAGGGCCCCTAAAATTAGCCTTGATGCAAAGGCTCCTCTCTACTGTCTCACCGCATACCATATTTTTACAAGAGACATTGACCACTGAAGTGAAGGCAAGGTATTTTTTATTTTCTTTAAAATTGGACTGGTTAGCTTGTGTTGTTAGTGCATTTGGAAATTTTGGTGGAATGTTGGTTTCTTGGGATCCACGGTTTTTTTCCTTCTCATCGGTCCTTACATCTGGAGGCAGTCTCTTGATAGGTTACAGTTTGGCTGACAAGAGGAGCCTTAATGTTCTGAATGTTTATGGCCCATGTTCAGATTGTAAAAGCTTCTGGAACCGATGAGTGGACAAAGGCCTTTTGTCCTTTTCAGATTTAATTTTGGCAGGGGATTTAAACTTCTCTTTGGGCCCAGATGAGATCTGGGGACCATCTGAAGTCATTGATCCATTGGCTTCTTTCTTTAAGGATTTATTTGCAAATTCTCCTCTGGTGGATGTGGCTCCTTCAAAGCTGGTACCAATGTGGTGCAATGGTAGGCTGGGGGATTCCAGCATCTCTAAGCGACTGGATAGAATCTTTGTGTCAGAAGGTTTACTTGGACCCTTGTTGAGGTATAGATCATGGGTTGGTTTGAGTTATCTATCAACTCATGCTCCTATTTTCTTTTAGTTGGATATTAGGTTTCCTAAGACTATTTACCCTTTCAAATTTAACCCGATTTGGTTGGAAGACCCATCCTTCTATGCAATAACTCGAGAGACTTGGCTAGACAATCGTTTTACTCTCTTGGAAGCACCTCAACAAAGGCTAGTGGAGAAACTAGCTCAGCTTAAGAGAAGAGTTAAGGTCTGGGTGCGCCAAAAGATGGTCTTAAGCAAAGAACTTTTGAACAAAGTGGAGAGTGAACTAGAAGGACTTATGCACTAGAAATTAAATAGCGTTTCTAGTAATGTTGTTGACTTACATTGTAAACAGTTGGAGGAAGTTCGTAATAAATTATTACTGGAAGAAGAGGAATGCTGGAGGCAGAAGAGTAGGGAAACCTGGATCAAGATTGGGGATAGGAATACTAAGTTTTTTCATAGTTATGCTAGTCATCGAAGAAATAAGAAGTATATCTGGGAGATTGCTAACGCAAATAGTCATTTGCTATCGGGATAGGAAGCTATCAAAGCAGAAGAAACCAATTATTTTGGGACCTTTTTTAAGGATCAGAACCAGTCGGATATAAGGACCAAATTGGAGACAATTAAAATTTATCCGAGGATGGTACAGGATGAAGAGGTACAGCTTCTAGAAAATTGTTACCTTGGAAGAACTTTTAAATGTTCTAAAAGGGTTTACAAAAGACAAGAGCCCTGGGCTGGACGGATGGACAATTGAATTCTTCCTTTACGTTTTTGAATTGGTGGGACCTGATCTTCTTGCCATGGTCGAAGACACTAGAATCCAGGGAGAAGTGTTTAGGCCTATCAACTCTACTTGTCTTTCTCTAATACCAAAGCAAAACCGGCCACAAAATTTTTCTGACTACTGACCAATAGCTCTGTGCAACCTGTGTTATAAAATAGTAATTAATATCATAGCCAAGAGAATTAGACCTATTCTTTCAAGGTGTTTAGCAGAGGAAAAATTGGGATTTCTTAATGGTCGACAGATTCTGGATGTCATCGGTATGACACAAGAGTGTCTCCACAGTATTAAGTCAAAGAAAATGTAGGCCATCATCTTGAAACTAGATCTTAAAAAAGCATATGATTGCATAAATTGGGATTACTTAAGATTAGTTTTGATTTAGTGTGGTTTTGGTCATGTAATGACTAGATGGATTATGGGTTGTGTATGCTCAACTTCTTTGGATATTCTAGTTAATGGTGAAGCATCCAAGTTTATAAAAAGTGAAAGAGGCATTCGCTAGGGGTGCTCTCTTTCTCCACTACCTTTTATCTTAGTGATGGAAGAGTTGAGTCTCTCTCTCAACAATAATCTACAGGAAGGTAAGCTTTCTGGCATAAAAGTCTCTCGTTTGTTAAGAATTCTTCATCTATTATTTGTTGACGATGTGATCATTATGACTTCTGCTGCGGAGGATGAATGGCGGGAAATTCATAAGCTATTAAAGTGTTTCTGTTAAGCCACTGGCTTGCAGATAAATAACAACAAATCTACTTTTATTTATTATGGCGTTCAACCAGAAACATTAAAAGTCTTGACATACTTGTTTCTTTTTATCTCTAAATGTTTATTGGAGGGTTTTAATTATCTGGGTTTTCCTTTAAAGGTTGATAGTTACAATGCAACTGATTGGCAGTGGCTCATAAAGAAGTATGAAAGGAGAATTCTACACTAGTGCAATCGATTTCTTACCTTGGGGGGCAGATATGTATTAATCAAGGCAGTCTTGGAATGCCAGCCAATTTACTGGATGTCATTGGCTCACATTCATATCTCTGTTTTAAGCCGGATCCGTAGGATCACCTTCTCTTTCCTTTGGTCAAGATCAAAATCCTCTTCTTCTTACCATCTATGTAATTGGTAGACTCTTACAAAACCAAAGAGTTTTGGGGGATGGGGATTCCGAAATATCTTTTGCTTTTCACGGGCTTTAGTGGCCAAATCGCTTTGGCAAGGTTTGATGCATCTTGGAATATGGAACCATGTATTAAAAGACAAATATTTACCACATTTCCCAATTATTACTTGGCTTTGTTTTACTGATCCGACGTCACACGTTGGCTCGCAAACTTGGAAAAATCTGATTAATGCTCTTCCCTTAATTGTGAGATGGTTGGCCTGGAAACCGAGGAATGGGGTAGACATTTGGATCAATAAAGATGCGATCCTGGGGGTGGGTAATGAATCCTTTCTTTCAGATGCCTTGATTCAACACCTTAATGAACATCGGGTTCATTTCCTATTTCAAGCAAGGGGAGTCAATACCACCAGTGTGTCAGTTGTGAATTGGTCTTCTAGTATAGACTTGGGACTGATGGGTAATTTGGCTACTAAATGGGATATTTATAGAAGCAACCTATCAACTGATAATCATGATGAGATCTGATGGACAGGCGAGGATGGCACATGTATTATTTCTACAAAGAATTTTTATAATGTATTGGTTGTGGAGCTGTGGCAAAAGAATGATGATATTGTGAAAAGGAGAATCTGGTCTTGGGGGTGTCCTTTAAAATTAAACTTTTTACATGGTTGTTGTTGGAAGATAAGATACTCCCCTGGAACAACCTTCTCAAGAGAGGTTGGAATGGTCCTGGGTATTGTTATTTGTGTAAAGGTAATGAAGAAACAACCATCCACCTTTTTGTCTACTGTCCTTTTACGATATCCATATGGTGCAGTTTATGTACTCATTTTAAAGTTCTAAATGGTTGGACAGGGACATCTATAAAGGACTGTTATAACTCGTGGTTTTGTAGGAATGCAAATTTCCCTACGTTACCCGCTTCTATCTGTTGGTTTGTTTGGACCGAAAGGAATTTAGCTACTTTTGAATCAAAAAATCCTTCTGTGGAAAAAGTTTTGTTTCTCTTGTTGGATCATGTTGTCATTGATGCCAATGGTTTGATTGATTGATGTCAAGTGATTGATTGATGTCAAAGGATTGATTGATTGATGATTGATATCTGTTGAGGATTGTTGCCTCATCTCAGTTGGTGCTGAGAATGTAAGTTGAGTCTTGAATATAGAGCTGGTGCTCTTGTAGAGTTGTACTCTATTCAGTTGTTGCTGAAAAACCCCCGGATTGAAGTCCATAATAAAAAGAAAAATTTTACATACATCTTGTGTTCCTTGTGGAGATGATTTGTTGATGATATATNTCTAAGTGTGGTAGGTGTGTCCAACATCTCTCTACAGCTGCAGTAGCGAGTCTTAAATCAAAAGGCCTGAAATATGCAAAAACAAGAAGTGGCTATAGTATTTAGAAGGATAAAATAATGGGCTTGTTTGATGGGGCTTCATAGAGGAGTGGAGAAATAAGAGGGGCTGGTGGAATTATTGTCCTCAATGAGAATATTTCTTATAGATAGTCCTTGAATTGTGGAAAGGGTACGAATACAAGAGATGAACTCTTGGGGGCGTGGGTTATTCTCACCTTGGCCCACAAGCTGGCGATTTCAGATATTCTCATCCTTGGAGACTCTAAAGTTATTATCAATTGGCTAAACAATGTTGGTTCTTTGTAGGTTGGCTCTATTGAATGTTGTAAAGAGAGGGTGGTTGACAAAAAAAGATTTTCAATATAGTCACCTTTGACCACGTCTATAGGGAAGATAATCAGGTGGCAGATTTTCTTTCCAAAAGGGCTCTTATAGATCCACTGAGAACCTTAATCTTCTATCAGATTAACGATGGACATGAGGGATCTTCCTATCACTTGAAGCTCTTCTAGCCTGACACTTCATCCTTTTTGTTATATTGGAAGACTGTTATTGATCTAGAATATTGGGGGCACTACATTATGGATAGAATCTTCACTCTATTATGTTTAGTGGACTAGCAGTCCCCTTTTTGACTTTAGATCTTTTTTGATATTATAATTAGATTGTAGTGAACTATTTATTTTTGCTATTTCAGTTGGAGTTTTATGAAAAGGCATGGTCTTGAACTATAAGGAACTTTCGACAATGTAAACTGATTATATTTTCTAATATAATACGCAATTTTCATGTAGAAAAAAGAAACTACTTACTATGAAAATCTCATTTGAAAAGTATCAAAGAAAAAATAACAAATTTCTTTGATGATAAAATGATGTAATTGATGATAAAGAAGGAATATTTGATATAATTGGTAAAAGCATTTTGAGATTGATTTTTTTATTA
>JASDQU010736516.1:79094-91093 GCA_032191745.1 Picea mariana
GTCAACAAAATACTATTTAACAAACAAAATATTATTTCATAAACATTTTGAATAAATAATGGTTGATAAGTTAATAAAATATGAAATTTAATAAGTTACTAAAAATAAATAAAAATATATATGTTTTTCAAAGATGTAAAGACAAGAATAAAAATAAAAAAGACAAAATGTAAAATAGACAAAAGTAAAGTGGAAAAAGAAGTCACTTAAATATTTTAAAGATAAATGATATTATTATGATTAAGAAACATGTTCCTTTTAACATGATTTTTAAAAGTTGATAGCTATTTAATTTCATCTTATTATCTTTGGAAAGCATAATGACAATGTTTTTAATAGTTAAATTAAGAATTTCAATATTCCAAATAAAAATAATTTGATTATACATTTTGAAATTCCATTGTTTCAAATAAAAATGATTTCACGGTATATTTTGGAATAAAGCAATGCATGAAAATATTTTGGAATAAAGCAATGCATGAAAACAAAAAGCCTTGCCTATTATCTTTCACTCGTTGTAAATGAACAAGATTGTAATTTGGAGATGACCTTTAATTAAAATACGGGTTTGCAATATATCACATCGTAGCATATGGACGAAGTGTTAAGTTGGAAGGACTTTCCATGTGCGTAATTTGGCATGAGCCTTAATTCTACTCCAAAAATGACATAATTGGGCTCGAAGATTAAGGTCGATTGACAAAATTTCGTTGTAAAGAAGTAAGATGATGATATTCTTTTATAAGCTCATAGAGAAGGGGATTTGTAAGTTTGAATTAAATTTAGAAGTTGCATTGTAGAAAACAATTTGATGAAGGATCTGCATTAAATTTTCGAGTGTTGAATACCAAATTCATAATAGAAATGGAAACAAAAAAATAGGTAACATGAAGTTGTAGCTTTATATTTCTATGTGAATATCAAGACTATGTTAAAAATGAAAAAAAAAATGTTGATAATGGCATGAGTGTGAAAAATGATTTTGATAAATTTGGAATGCAAATGTTGTGCCCTTAAATTTTTTTAATAAAATTTAGAGTGGGAATAAATGGGAGTAGGTAAAATCGGGAGCAATCTTCCCTCCCAAATGTCCTTACTTCGGGAAGTAGCTTTCCGACGACTCCTCATTCGTGTTGTGGCACTATACCCCAGACAGTGCCAGCATTTCGTAGCACGAGAGACTTTACATAGATGAAGTGGGAGTTATCAATTCACCTGTAATTAATCAGTGAATATTATGTATATGTTATCAGTACATACATTCCATGCCCATCCCTCATGGTAACATGGTAAATCCGACAGAGTTTTAGACGATGACTCCCAAATTTTAAATTCCTAGATTATGTTGTCCCATCCACTCGACGATTACATTGTCCCATCCTATGTTGTTGTCCTGTAAACGTTGTCCCACATCCCGCCGATCAATTGAAATTTGAAATTTGAATTTCAAATTTAGATGGGCACGCTTCATTTGAATCTGGAAGGAGAAAATAATAATGGATACCAAAGAAGAGAACAAATACTAAATATCCAGGCTTTGAGCACCATGGTTAGAATGTTAAGTGCCTATACTAGATATGCAAATATACTTCAATAAGACCAAGAATAAACCATAAACCATTCACCATGCAGATGGTGAGAGTGGGAGTGAAGATGGAGGCTGTGAGGAGGCATTGTCACATGTCGCCACGAGAGGAAAAGGTTGTGGTGTTGGTTGCGACAATAGGTTGTACTCTCTTCAGAAGAAAGAAAATGAGCCTGAATTTACTTTGCAGACATGTGTTTGGCGTGCACTGCGAACAAGGGTTTTTCCTAGACTTGATCTATGAAACTATGCCTCGTGCGCAAGGAAAATACCATGATGACGATGAAGATAAATAAATCCTCCCTCCGTCAAAGCCGTAGCACAACATTGACGATGAGGATGAGATTGGCATCTCTAAATTCCATTTGTAATAATGTTGATCTTAAAACAGACAGCCATGATCATTTTCCATTGATAAGAGACTCGGTCTCTGCAATAGCTCATTCCTGGTGGCAAGAAAATGGGGGTTGATACCCTTTTCCATGAGACCGTTGACTACATATCGAATCTTCAATTCCAAATTCATGCCATGGAAAGTCTCGCAGACTTCTACCCAACATGTTTTGCAGGTCATGTGGACAAATGTGTCATTCAAAAACAACAATGATCAGCTTCCCTGGCTGCACAGATTTGATGTCATATGCACCCATGTTTGATGGCTTGTATGTTGAACATATACAGTTCTGTAAAGACCAATGTGCTTTTTTAAGGAATGTAGTGTACATATGAAAGCAATGCGGGTGTAGGTTGTTTCCAATTATATATACGACAAATCTGTTTCCTTCCTTTTCAAAGTTATCAAGTGGCTATAATGTCTATGATTTTGTGCTTTTTTATGACATTGCTCAAACCCCTCAAAGACATTGCACTTTGCAAACCCAATATGTGGCAACCCAGAGCCAAAACTGGTGGACCCACAGTCCTAATTAGCATAAATCCATCTAATTTTGTATATGTGAAGTTGTAACAATGTAATTGTTTACTTAGTTGAGGTTCAACTATTATTTGGTGGAAGTTTTCTACTATGGACCCAAGTTTGATTTTCAATGGATAGTGTTCTTGGCAATTTTATTCATGTTTGATTTTCAATGGATAGTGTTTTGGAAATTTTAGTTGGAGTGATATGTCCCATGAGTGGTGATTCTAGCTATTAATCGGTGGAATTTTTCCATAGTGTTCTTGGAAATTTTATCTAGGAGTCTTAGAAGTGACATGTCCCCTAATGATAATCTATTATCTCTGAGTCTCTAAACCCTATTCCATCAGATAGATCCACAAATAGATCGACAGATAGATATAAATAGATTAGGATTTTAAGATTTAGAAATGGAAGTAACTCTAAATTTTTTAATGTCTCCTTACTTATTAAATCTCTATAGAAAACAAATTCATCATAAAAATCACAATTTATCCAAGGATAAAATATTGAGCAGCTGATTGATCCAGCCATAATTTAAATATGTGATGATAAGGAGCAAGCATTGGGATTAATTTAGGTTGGTATTTTGTGTACACAAGTGGAATCGTCACTTCGTCTATTAATGTCTACAGTTAATTTGATGCTTTCAACTCATTATGTGGCATTACTAGATCCCACAAAGCCTGGTTTTTTGAGTTATAGTATAACCCAAAACACCACGTCCACAAGCTTTGGCTTTCGTATATGCCCACATTTACTAAAGTTGGCTTCCGTATATGCACACTTTCGTATATGAAAGCCAAATTCCATCAATGCACATATACGGAAGTTGGATTTCATATATGCACGCATATAAGGAAGCCAACTTCCATATATGTGCAGTTACGAAAATTGATTTGCATATATGCATGCTTTCGTATATGTGCATATACTAAATCTAACTTCCATAAATGCACATTTACAAAAGTTGGCTTCTATATATGTGCATTTATTGGATTTTTCCTCTCTATATGAGCGCTCTGTCTAAGCACAGATACGGAAGACAACTTCCGTATATGCACATTTACGGAGAACTTTCGTATACATGCATTTACAAAAGTTGAAAATAGTATATGTGCATATAAAAAAGCGTGCATATATGGAAGTTGGATTCCATATATGTGCATATACAAAAACAATCATATACGAAAGCCAACTTCCATAAATGGGCATAAACTGAAGTTAGCTTTCGTATAAGTGCGCATATATGTGCGCTTTTGTATATGTGCATACACTGAATATAACTTCCACAAATGCGCATTTATGAAAGTCGGCTTCTATATATGTTCATTTATGGGAGTTGGATTCTATATATGAGAGCTTCCGTATAAACGCATATACCGAAGCCAGTCAACTTCCGTATATGCACATTTACGGAGAACTTGTGTATACGCGCATATGTCGAAGCCAACTTCTGTATATGAGCATTTATCGAAGCACACTTCTATAAATGTGCATTTACGGAAGTTGAATTCATATGTGCATATATGGAAGTATGCATATAAAAAATTAGTTCCTCCCATGCACCAGAACGAAGTAGTGCACGAAAGAGACCCACTGAATAACAACCAATAGGGAAAATTGTTGGCAAAGGTGAGGAAACCACCAATAAAGCTAATGGAATTCAAGACACTACACGAATCCCAATGTGTGAATATATTTCTTGTTGTCGAACACAAGGGAAACCCCCCAGTCAACGACCAATGAGGAGATGTCAACTATTGGGTTCAAGGCTACCTACCCATAATGAAAGTAGGACCAGGGTGCATGGTAGGATTGTTGATATTATGATAGCTACATGAGGTATTTATCTCCACGTGTTAACCTGAAGAGAATAGAATATTCTTGGAAGCAAGAAGAAACTGTAATGAGTTGGCTAATAACCCTAGAAGACAAGTCGGCTCAAGAGGATAATTGGTATTAGGTTATTAGCCTACAAGAGAAGAAGTCGGCCAAAAGAAATATTATATACTAGGTAAATAGGCACCCAGAATGAGAAGTCGGCCCAGGCAGTTAGCCATAATCAATATAAATACATGAGGCTAGTCTTCATTCTAGCAGGCATTCTCAGAACTACATAGCTCACTTGTGCGCACTGTAGTTAGCCACTTTGTGCGCAAGTTTGGAGGATAACTGTCGTTGCAACTGCTGCAGCTAGCAGATTATGTTTTGGCTTGGACTATCTCTTGGTTATGGTTTGGAATATCTGATCAGCTCTTGTTTGGTGGACTATCCTTGGAGAAAGGTGCGCTACCCTTTGTTTGGCTATCTAGCCTAGGGTTTGCTTCCGGAATGATTCTCTGTCAAGGTTAAGGTGATCGGAGGGTGGCTTCGGCCTATGGTTGGGTGAAAATAGTGGTATTATCTATGGTAAAACGAGCACAATCCATCATATTCTAATAGGTTATGGGCCCACACCTCCTTCATTCAATCTAACCATTGGAAGGGAGCATAGCCATAAGGATATTAATCTCATTGAGGAAATGTCGCTACTGTTTCTAGCAAGAGCAGTTACTAAAGCATTTATGCTAGGGTTACTAGCAGGTGTAGTTGTAGAAACCCTAACCCTCTCATTGAGGCACCTTAAGTGAAGGGATTGACCTGATTTTCAGATAGACCAGTGCGGCCTAGCCTAGCGCACCTCCTGATACTCTCAGCAAGTCAAGACATCAAGTTTGAGTTTTTGGTAAAATCTAGGGTTGACCAAGTCAAAGCAGCCATGACTTACTCTATGAAGTGAGAAAACAAGTTATATGGAGCTTCTAACTTCATAGCTTGGAATACAAGGATTGACCTCATCCTTGCCAAGAATAAAGTGTTGGATATCGTGAAAGGAAAGATCGTGGAACCAGAGTTTGAAGAAGGAAAAGAGAAGGAACCGCAGAACATTGCAGTCATGGAGAAGTTCAAAGACAGTGACATCAATTCCATGAGTATTATAGTGGAATATATAAAATACCACTTGATACCCTACATCTCTTATCTTGACTCATCGAAGAATATGTACGATGCCCTAACAAACCTCTTCTCAGTTAGAAACATTGGACAAGTAATGAGTCTGAAGAATGAGCTATGTGACATGAAGATGAATGATGATGACATCATAACATCATACTTTGTAAGAATATTTCAGTTGAGGGATCAACCACAAGCTGTTGAAGACATCATTTCGGAGAAGGAATTGGTAAACATAGTACTCAATGGTCTTCCCAAGACATGGGATGCATTTGCTGCAAGCATGAACAGAAGGAAGGAGTATCCTACATTTGAAGAACTTTGGACTTGCTATGCTCAAGAAGAATCAAGGATCAATGAAAAAGATAAACCCCAAAATAAGTACGATGATCAAGCCTTCATAGCAAGATTCAAGAATTTCAGGAACAAAAGGAAGTTTGTTCAAGGAAGAAGCCAAATCAAGAGAAAGATATGCCAGAAATACAATGCTTCAACCGTCCAAAGTATGGTCACTACAAGAATCATTGTCCCGAACTGAAGAAAATGAAGGTGACACACGAAGCATCAGTTGTCGAAGAAAAGGAACCTACAAAGAAGACTAAGTAGGATAAAAAAATACTTCTTCTTTTGAGACAAGGTAACAATACTCTTCATAGTTCTTGTATATACCATGTTTTCTATACATATCTTGCATATCTATTTTCTAGAAGATAATATGTTCCAAGAGAAGAACAACAATATTTCTATCACTATGAATGCAAGACAAGACAATACACATGAAGGGATGAAGTACATCAACAAACCTTGGTAACAATTCATATGGAAGTTATTACAAAAGTAACAGTTGCAAGATAAGCAGAAATTAGCAATCAAGAGGAAATTAGAGTAAGACTTATGACACTTTGTAGAAGGCAATAAGGATGCATACGAAAGCATGGATTATGTTATATGGAGGGAGCCGATTATATACTTCCAAAAGAAAAACATGTACTCATACATGAAGCAAGGATTAGGAGGGAACTAATCCTATGATCGATTGAATATGATGAAGTATATATCCATGATAGTAGACATGAAAAGAAGTACGTGTTCAGTTTGACTTTAGAAGAAGCCTTCTTCGAAAAGAAGCCAAAAATATCCCTGGTTGTCCATCCACATCCGTGATTCTATGATGAAAGAAAGAAGTGAAATCTTTAGGGAATGGAATCTATAAGAAACTCCATGGACCCAAGAAACTAAAGAGAAACATGAGGAAGAACATGAAGATTCCAAGAAAGAAAGAAAAGACAGAACAACCAGTCATTGTATCAAGAATCACAAGACTACCAGCTTGATATGAACTCACCAAAAAGAAATCAAGAAGAGGAAATTAAAAGTGTGATGAAGAACAATGTATGGAAGACTTATGAATGCAAGCATTGTGAGATCCAGAACTAGAATTTCTCCCAGATGGAGGGAGAAGACTATGATGATTGTTTTCTCCAAGTAAACCAACCATACCTCTACATGAGTCAGTATATCGTTTGCAATATCCATGGGTTGGAGTTTACATGTAGAGCAACCTCGAGGCTTTGAGGTATACCAGAAAGAGACCCTTGTATGCTGATGGAAGAAAACAACTTGGTGAAGAACCTCCAATGCACAACAGAAGCGTGGTGAAGACTTTCTATATCAAAGATATTGTATTAGAATGGTTACTCAGAAGCTCAGAATGATGGATTGCTAATCCATGAAAAACTCTCATGATGGTAGAAAAAGTACCACTTGGATATGTTCCAGTATGACCCTTGCCATGATGTTATGAGCTAGCAGGAAACCAAGAGGATTCCAATAATGATATACTATATTGATCAGAGCTATATGAAGCCTTCACAAAAAACCAGTGTTCCAGAAAGACCGAAGTACATTTGAGATCAAGCATTACATTATCCATGATGAAGTCCAGAAAAGAGAAGTGGTTCTCCAATATATGTATCTCCACAGATGAGAAAATAAGTAGACATTTTGGTAAAGCTTCTGTCCAAGGTGAAAGAGTTTGCGTACTCAAGTTGGAGCTCGTGGAGATGACTTCTTTATTGAAAAAGGAAGAGATGACTCCCAGGTTGGGAGGGAGCACTGATGTGTTATTGATTTATGGACAATATTTTATCAGTTCGAAAAATGGTCCAGGATGAGCAGTTCCTTTCCAGTTTGGAAAGTGGTTTGAGATTTCTGACGGACATGCATTTTCCAGTTCGGAAAATGGTCGAGATCGAACGGTCATTTTCGTAATGAAAATGGTTTGATGGATTGTTGATGTACCACAGACAATGATTTTCCATTGTGGTTAACATGGGGAATGGTCTAGGGCAGTCTCTCTTCTTGAGGGTTACTCAAGAAGACTGACCCGCCTCATCGAATAGTCATTCTTTCGAAGCTCACAGTTTTGAGCAGTTTCAAAGAATGCTCTGTTTTGGAGGTTGGTGTAGGACAATCATTTCCTTAGGAAATGGTCTGGAAAGTCATTCCTTAGGGAATATTCATTCTCTCTAGGTTGCACTTTGTTTAGTGCCGGAGGAATGGTCTAGGTTCAACAATCAAGGACAGGGATTCCTAGGGCAGACTCATTCTCTTCGGGTTGCACTTTGTTTAGTGCCGAAGGAATGGCCCATGTGGGGAATGGTCCAGGCTCAAAAATTAGGAAATGTATTCTTCCTTTCTTGAGAAGAATAATCCAGATAACTCCTCATTGATGTTTTACCTTTTGAGGGAAGATGCTCTTCCAGATCTCATAGATGTGAGTGGAAGAATGGTCGAGATGATTCAGTTTATATCATAACAATGTTTTATATGTAAGTTGATATCGGATGATTGTTATGGAGACTGTATGATAGTAGATGTATGCTACTGTGGTGGATTGTGTTCCATTGATTGTGACTATACATCACTGATCAAGTATCTGTGTGCTACTTTGTGTGGTAGTGTACCAATGGATTATAGTACTACTATGGATAGACACAGTTGTGTTCTATTGAATGATATTGTTCTGATTGCCTTGAAGACTATCAACAATTTTGGAAATGATTATCAGCTAGATGGATGATCAATGGACATAGATTTCCCAGATGGAAAATGGTCCAAGAAATTTACTCTTCTAGGACATATGTCTGGATTAGAATAATGGTTATTGGGTCACTCTATGGAGTGAGTGACTTATCCAGCATCATGTTTGATTACTCAGATGGAGTATGGTTTCTATAGATGATGTAGTTGATGACATCGATAGTGATGATGGTGCTCACGATCTAATCATGAGATAGTCTATACGACTATGTTGATGCTATCGAGTGAATGATATGTTTGTGCTCAAGACCATTACCTTCAATACCTCCCTAGCTAGGAGGGAGTGTTGATATTATGGTAGCTACGGGAGGTATTTACCTCCATGTGTAAACCCGACGAGAATAGAATATTCCTGGAAGCAAGAAAAAACCCTAATGAGTTAGATAATAACCCTAGAAGACAAGTCGACTCAAGAGGATAATTGGTATTGGGTTATTAGCCTACAAGAGAAGAAGTCAGTCAGAAGAAATATTATATATTAAGTAAATAGGCACCCAGAATGAGAAGTCGACCCAGGCAGTTAGCCAAAATTAGTATAAATACAGGAGGCCAGTGTTCATTCTGGCAGGCATTCTTAGAACTGTAAAGCTCACTTGTTCACACTACAATTAGCCAGTTTGTGCGCAAGTTTGGAGGAGAGATGTCGTTGTAGCTGTTGCAGCTAGTAGATTATGTTTTGGCTTGGACTATCTCTTGGTTATGGTTTGGACTATTTGATCAACTCTTGTTTGGTGCGATATCCTTGGAGAAAGGTGTGCTACCCTTTTTTTGGCTATCTATCCTAGGGTTTGCTTCCAGAATGATTCTTTGTCAAGGTTAAGGTGCTCGGAGGGTGGCTTCAGCCTATGGTTGGGTGACAAAACTGATATTGTCTATGGTAAAATGAGCACAATCCATCATATTCTAACAAGGACTACAACTTTATTTGTCTCTGAGATACACTGAGGGTATAGCCAACATGCAAAGTCAAGATTTTTGAGAAATGGATGACACAGGCTGATAGACTTACTTTGAATAAGAGCATGAGACATACAGATAACTCATGCAACAGAGACTTGATGATAAAACTTTTTGATGCAGGAGGCATCAACAAACTCTCCATAGGGACAGGAAGAATAACCACCCAGAGGAGTAAAATATAAGTAACGATATCAACTTCCTAAGGTCACTGTAAACCCAAAATTTGGATGAAAGTGGACTCAAAATGTTGTTCTCTATTCAAAGGCGACACAATTGTTGTCAATATGAGATAATATTATTTTCTTGTCCGTATTTTTTTTGTTTTTTTTATAGGCAAAGAAATGCTATGATATGGGAGAGGAAACAAGTGTCGTGAGTAAAAAACTATCTCCAAGTAGTGGAACATACCTATTCTCAATGTAAGTAAGTGCATGCGGTGCATGGACACTTGGGGGAATGTTTCCTCTTAGGGTACAAGGTGTCAAGATGAAAAGGATATATAGAAGGCTCTGCTTGGCTAGTGATGCAAATTGTTGAGGTAAGATGATTATAACAAGAAAGAGGGAACCTAAAATAGGCTCAATACTACAAGAAATATGATAGAATGTGATTACAACTTAACTCCAAAAATTGTCCTTTTTCGTAGATTTAGTCCCCTAGGTATAAAAAGTATAAAATAATACCCAGAAGAACTCTTCTAGCTAATGGTGACTAGAGTATTCCTTTTTCATAAGTAGTTTACTTGGTCCAGAAAAGGGTTAAACTTATACCAAATAGACATCCTTTCAAATTCATTTAATGAGTGTGAAAGAGACAAGTTCACTCGACAATCTTTTCATTTTTTCGAGAGTCGAAAAAGAGCTTAACCAAGACTCGGGGGGGAGTCCCATAGGTAACAGTCAAAATGATTGTGAGTAAGAATATGGGGTTCAAATGAAAATTAATAATGAGACTATAAGGAACTCCTGGTCTTATGGAATAACTTATGCATGGGCACCAAATGGCATAAAGGTTCTAACTAGGGCACCCATGTTTGGTAAGCCTCTACCACTTAATAACAACACTTCTAGTAGCAGTAAGAAGGTTTTTTGTCATTGTTAAAGGGGTCCCTACCTAAGGTTTATGGATCATGGTTATAGGATGATGCAATAATGGAAAACATAGTGAAAACCTATCTGTAGCAAAGTCTTCTTCTCCTGCACTCCGAAATTTATCTTGTCCCAAATCTCTTAACTCAAAAATTCCTCTAGGGTGCATTCCATATACTATCTGGAATGGGATCTTACAGTACTCTTGTTCGATGAATCATTATATGAAAACTCTGCTTGAGGCAGAAATTGATCCCACTAACTCTTATGTTCTGTCACCAAACTTCTCAGCAAATTTCCTAAGCTTCTATTCACCACCTCAGTTTGTCCATCTGTCTGAGGGTGATATGCTAAACTAAAAGACATGTTAGTCCCCAGCTTCTTCCACAAAGTGCTCCACTTTTAATTCCTTCAAGATCAAACATATCCTTCTCAAAGCATATGCAACTTTGTTATTACTCCCGCTAATATGCTTAATGAAAAAAGTTAAATTCTACATGAATTCTACCCATTTTGCATGCCTTTGATTCAACTTTTCCTATCTGGTTATAAACTACAAAGCATGTTTGTCAGTATACAAAATAAAATCTTTTGGCATAAGATAATGCCTCCAATTCTTCAAAGATTTAATTATAGCATTAAATTCCTTATCATAACTCAAGTATATATTCTTAGCATCATTCAACTTATTGATATAAGCAATAGGCTTATCATCCTGACTTAAAATTGCACCAATGGCTGTTGATTAAGGTTGGTTGTCATTGATGTCAACCCTTGAAGAAACACCCGTAGCACAAAGTTTTGGGTAATGGACCCAATAGTGTTTGATGTAAATATGACTCATTATTGTTTTTTCATGATTGATAAGAAGTAAATATGGATGAACTCCAAAGTGGTCTCCTTATGGTGAAAGACCTCACGTGAAGACGCTTTGTGGAGTAAGAGAACCCATGCTTAATTATGCAATAATGAGATGAAGGAAAGTGAATTTTCTAGGGAAAATATCCTAGATGGATAGTTCTTTTCATGTCATTTCTGGTGGTATGTGGAACGCCACATAATTCCTCACGGTTAGAAAGTTATGGCCATGAGAAGTTGGAGACCCCAGGTTTGGGTAATGGATCCAAGTTTGTTTGATGGGTAATGGTATGAGTTATGATATATTTTTAGATAATACTATTCTATATGGATATTACATGTCATTCCATTTCTGGTGGTATGTAGAATGTCACATAACTCCTCACGGTTTGAGAGTTATGGCCTTACGAAGTTGGAGGACCCTCATATGTCATCTAGAAGCCCCAAAAGGTCAAAGTAATCAAAGTGGTTTAAGAGATTTTAAAAGGTAAAT
>JASDQU010736516.1:134780-154061 GCA_032191745.1 Picea mariana
TAGTCGAGATATCATTGACACAGGTGGCCCAACATATTTTTGGGCCTTCATTGGTAGGATACCTCATTCTGACATAAAGTTAATTGGAGCAGTTAAGGGACTAGTACAAGATTTATGACATGAGAACACTGGGCTTTCTTCCAACCAAAAATATGTACTAAAATTGAGAAGGGGACATGGGGACTCTGAACCCCATATTAAACATTTTATTGACATTACACAGACACAATTGTATGAGAGATTCAGGACAGTACATAGTGCACTTAACTTGGGCCAAATATCTTTCCATAAATCCAAACCTTCGTATGTTCGAATAAACACAATTCGTAATACGTGTTGTTGTAGATATCACATTAAGTATGGTTATTATTATCACACACACACACACACACACACACACACACACACATATTGTGTATTGCATAACACCCTTTTGTATGAATGTTCAGTTATATTTCTGTTGTCATCATCTAGAGACTTTATTCATAACATCTTGTGTACAAGGCCAGAGGGTTGTACATTTTATAAAAGACATTGCTTAGAAGGGACATGCCCTAGGTGCAGTGGAATGACATTACTGAGCAAATGCATCCATGTAAGCGATGAGTATGAATTGGAGAGGAAGGAGGTTGCCTTGCAAATATTTAAATATTGCATCCATGTAAGCGATGAGTATGAATTGGGGAGGAAGGAGGTTGCCTTGCAAATCTTTAAATATTCCACATATGATATTGATGGAGTGAATGAAAGAAAAAATATACAATTGGTGACTTCTCGGGTATGAGTATGTGACTTCATGAAGGAATTCATCGAAAATAAATGACAATATGTTCAACATGCCCATGTAGCTCGATGGAGGGATGAGCATTTTAGCATATGCATAGATACATTTCCAGTTGGTACTATCTTATCAGTGGTTGATTTTAATGATAACTACACCCTTCAATCGCAAAATAAGATTCAAATCCAATATTATCACTTAGAGAAGGTCAACATAATTTTTCATATCACATATAGGCATGGGTCAGATAGTAACGAAGAAAAAAAAGTTATATTGAAGGAGTATCACTTCTACATAAGCGATGATCGGTGCCATGACTTAGCCTACTTACAACATTGCTTTCAATTGTTTTACAATCACCTTAAGGAGAAGAACATATAGATGGATCAACATTGGATTTGGTCATATGGTTGCATAGGCCAGTTAAAAAATGCTCGTGTATTTCAATGGTTGTGTATGTTGCACAAAAATCTCAAGGTATCACACATTTGGAACTATTTCAAGTCTAGGCATGGGAAAGGGGAACATGTTGGATAAAGTGCATGCATAAAAAGAGCGTTATGCAGGAAAAAAAAATGAAGTTAACAACTATTTCCCTCATTCAATATGTGAAATCCATTGTTGAATGGTATTCTTCATTGATGGGAGAGGGAACAAGAACCCATGAAAACCAATCACATAGGAAAGAACATATACATAGATATTTTTGGGAGGTGGTCGATGTAGATCGATTACAGTGATATGAGTGAAAAAGAATCCAGGACACTCATGTATTCCATTCAATTCGAACATCAGACAATGCAATAGTTGAAATATAGACCATAACCTAGACTATGGGAAGAAAATGCATGACAATGCAAGTCACAACAAGGCAATGTGTAGGTATAGGTCTAGGCCTAGGTATGGCAATGCAAGGAAAGGAAATGTAAGG
The DNA here is from genome assembly GCA_032191745.1 of Picea mariana. Classification (NCBI taxonomy): domain Eukaryota; kingdom Viridiplantae; phylum Streptophyta; class Pinopsida; order Pinales; family Pinaceae; genus Picea; species Picea mariana. The sequence continues at coordinate 136,493 of JASDQU010736516.1, forward strand.
CAAGACAAGGAAACAAATTACAAGGCTAAGCAAAGCTATACATAGAAAGGAAAGACAAGATCTAGGTCTAGGTCTACATGTTGTATATTGTTATAAAAGTTATTGAGTTGAAATATTAGTTTTTATTTATTTGATTTTAAATAGGCCTTGAAGTTTTGATTTTATTCAAGAAATCCAAAATAAATTATGGATCAATAGTATGATGAGACTACACCATAAGGATGGAACATAAACCTATTTAGTGACATCCCTTTCTATGCAAATCCTATTAATTATGATAATCCATGTTTCACAACTATGAATATACCTAAGATATATGAATAAAGACAGATTATGTTATGACATTGAAATTCTCAAGCAAGTATTCTTATCTAAGATAGATGGGATAATACGTTGTAGAATTACATGCTTAATGAATCCTTTGATTGTAATTTTTAGGTACTAAACTTGTTCATTTAGTACAATCATTATTTTTTTCAAAGAAAACGAAAAAGGTATGATACATGAAAGGCATTATTTTTTTATTAAATTAACTTGAATACAAATTCTCTCTAACGATAAAAATAACTATATTTTTAAAAACAATTATTTGTATGAATGTCACAATGAAAGTATCTTTTAGATGAATTGTCGTTAGCCAAGGAAATGCAAAGAAATGCAACATAAGGAAATACAAGGCAAGGCATGGCATGGTAATTCAAGGCAAGGCAAGGCATGGCATGAAAAGAAAAGGAATAAAATGGGAAGACAAGGAAAGAAAATGCAAGGAATGGCATGGCATGACATGGCATGGAAAGACAATTCACGGTATGGCAAGGAAATGCATGGAATGACAAAACAAGGCATGGAATGACATGGCATGGCAAGGAAAGGAAAGGCATGACATGGCATGGAAAGGAAAGGAAATGCAAGACATGGAATGGTAGAGCATGGAAAGGCAATTCAAGGCATGGCATGGCATGGCAAGAAAAGGAAATATGTGGCATGGCAAGACAAGGCATGACTTGGAAAGTCAAGGCAATGCATGGCAAGGCGTAGCATGGGAAGACAATGCATGTCATGGCATGTAATGGAAAGGAAAGACATGGCATGGAAAGTCAAGGAAAGGCATGGTAAGGCAAAGTAAGGGAACACAAGGTAAGGGAGCGCAAGGCAAGGCAAGGCTATGCAAGCAAGTCAAACAAAGGCAAGGAAAGGAAAGGAAAGGCATGGCAATGCATGTCATGGCATGGAAAGGCATGCCATTGGAAGGAAATGCATGGAAATACAAGGAATGGAATGTCATGGAAAGGCATGGCATGGAAGGAAAGGAAATGAAAGGCATGGCATGACAAGGAAACAAAACGCAATGCATGACATGACAAGGAAAAAACACTTCATTGGATGGAAAGGAAATTTATGATATAAAGTTAAGTCATATGTCCCTAGAAAAAATGTTTTTTATTTCTTGGGATGAGAAATGTTCCATTTTTTGTGATTCTTGTTTCATTGCAATCCACATTTTGATTTGAATTTTTCCTTGCATGATATTATGGATATATATATATATATTTATTGTTGTATAGGTTAAAATGGGAATCTACATGGAAAGACATGCAAGGAGGGATTAGTATTTTTTAGATCATAGTTGTGTTCTAGGGATTTGTAAATGTAACAACCTATATTTTGGCCTTAGAAGGTTAGAACTTTGATTTTTACTTAAATCTTAGTGATTCATAGCTTAGTATTTGTTGGGTTTAGTTAGAATCATATATAAATTTGATATGTATACATATCGATCTATTTATGTGTTGCGGTATATTATTTTTATAGTTATATGTTTATGGTGATGATAGTTTTTTGACTTGTTTAAACATGCAAATTGAAATGTGAAACTTTGGAATGTGGATACTAGTTCAAAATTATGTATAATATATGCAAGGCATCATGTAAATAAACACAGATTTCTTAATTGAACATTAATACAGATAATGATTCTCATATTAAATTTGTAATTTATATGCATGGATATGAGATATGTAGTATCCAAATGACTATAGTGTTAAGGTGACCAAGTCATGGCATGGAAACACAAGGCATGGCATGGAAATTCAAGGCAATGCAAGGCATGGCAAGGAAAAAAAAGGCATGGCATGGTATGGCAAGGCAAGGCAATGCAATGCAAGATCAGACATGTCATGCAATAGCATAGCATGGTAAGGCAAGGCAATGCAAGGCATGGAATGACAAGTCAAGGAAAGGCAACACATGGAAATGCATGCCATGGAAAAACATGGCATAGCATGTAAAGGAAAAACAAGACATGACATGGAAAAGAAAGGAATGGCATGACAAGTCAAGGCATGGCATGGCAAGGAAAGTTAAGATAATGCAAGGTAAGACAAAGGAAAGACAAGTCTAGGCAAGGAAAGATAAGGCAAGGCCAAGGAATGCAAGAAAAGGAAAGGTAAGGAAAGGATACACATTGATCACATACTTTGTTGTGGACACTCCATCCACTTGGCATCTTGCACATTCATCCATGGAGTTGGCTACCTTGGAATCCACACATGTGGAGTGGTTGCATGCATGCACATTCTTGGAGGAAACATTCCATGTGGACACATGGAATTTGAATCGGCTTGATGCCTATTTTTGGTGGTGTGTCCCCTTCATGAGAATTATATGGTGCATACTACTACTATTTTTTAATGAGGGAGAATTGATTTGGAGAGGCTAATGTCCAAATGTTGTAAGGAGATATATAACTATCATTATTATAGTATATATTTGACTTGTCATGGATTTAGTTATCAAATAATAATATTTTATTTTATAAGAGAAGAGACTCACTCTATAAAGAAGAGTTCTCTAGACTCTCTCTCCATTGTAAAGGGTGGAGAATTTGGGTATTTAGGATCTCTCCTCTTGGGCTACATTATAGAACATTTTGGTAATCTTAATGCATAATTTGAGATGTATTTTCATTTGATGTGAGGATTTGTTGTGCACTCATATTTTATGTGTTGATTTTGTATTAAGAAACCCTTGTAACATGTTGTGATTTCCATTATAATGAACCATGCATCATTTTGGATAGAGTATTGTGAGGTTTTAGCTCTCTTATTTCTATTGTGATTATGTTAGCCTACATGATTGTTATTATTGGTTATTGGAGCCTTAACTATGATGGGTCTTCAATCTTTTTTCAAATTTAGGTAATGAGAACCATTAATTGCATATGGATTTAGCACTTAACAATACTTTCCACCACAAGAGGTTCGTTAATGTCTAACGCACATATTTATATTAACTTTAGAAAAAATGAACTATTCTTACTTACATAGACTTCATTAACACTTTAAAAAGTAATTAATAAAATTAAATAAATGCATACATTCATACAGAGAAAATTCATACATTTTGAAATTCATGCATTCATCAACACAAAATGAATATACAATGGGATTCCTAAAAAGCATGTGATGAAATGTGTGTGTGTGTGTGTGTGTAACATCATCTAAATTGTACATTTTTTTATAAAATGACGTCTTGTGCCCAATATACAAAATGACCACAAGTGCCCTAGCATAAAAAAACTACCATATGGTGGCCTAGATACCAAATGGTAGTAATTAGTCACTCATCGACCACCACCACCCTCAAGAGCATCCTAGAAATTGATCTTTCTTCTCTTCCTTGAAGAAGAACCTCGAGTTTTTTTGGGGCTGGGCATGGTTCGTTGCTTCAGAGATTGCACAAAGAAACACATTGTTATAATTTTTTTTCCACAATGAATTAAAAGACTTACAAAATGATACTTTGTAATTCAACATAAGACAACTCACCATAGATGGTAATAATAATCGTGAGGGTGTTACCCTCCTCTGTGACCCTAATATCTCAGCGATGCCACCCTACGTCAGTTAAAATGATCAAATCGTGAAATTTGAACATGCATAAATTAATTATATTAATGATACATAAAAAATTATCATCAACACAATATCTCACCGTTAATATATCGGGCCTCGATGGAGAGTCGCTGACAAGTGGAGCGCTTCGCTATACAACCCGCTTTGAGGCAACCTCTATTGTGGCAGCCTCGGTCGATGGCACATATGGAAATGGTGGTGAAGGTCGATGGCATATGGGTGCATCCACTATGGATGAATGTGATGGAAGATGTGGTGCAGATGGGTGGACTATGGGTGCATCCAATGAGGATGCATGGAATAAGAAAGATGTTGGGGGTGGGCAGGAATGGACCCCCATAAAATGTATAATTGATGGAGGAACCCCTCACATGGAGTAAGGTAACCCATAAGTTGTGGAAAGGTGCCCAAGGAGTGAACTAGTACTAAAACTAAAAAAAATATGAACATCCTGCATACATATTGATAATATTGAAATATTAGTGAAAAATAGTAAAATTCAACAACATAAATACAAAAAAATTAAGATTTAAACGATATTTAACTCTACACATGATACATGTGATGCATGTGACTTGTCCATCCCAGGTGGGTATTGCCCGACATCGCTTGGTACCACAACCTATAGAAACACAAGAACATTAAAAATTTGAAGATGCCATAAAATAAAGAAATCACTATAGTGAAATTTTCAAATGTGACACATACCTCTACTGCTACATCGGTGGTAGAGATAGACAATGATGTATCCATGGGCATAAAGGGTCTACTACACGGGTGTAGAAATTGCAAAACAACATAGAATAAAATATCAATATAAATACAAAGAATACTAAATAAATATATAACGATAAAGAACATAGAGATGGTTAAGATACTAGCATCTTCCATGAATCTCTATTTTCCACTAGCCTCAATAGGCCCATAGCAATTCTGTCTACAACTTGAGCATCAATGAGAATCACATGGATGATTGGTGTGTCCATGTGCCCTCTCCTCACTACACTATGTTGTACGGGGTGAATCTTTGACCCCTCTATCAATGTCATCGTAAAACACCTCATGTAAATGATGATATAACTACTCGTACCTGTTGCAAACTCTCTACAACTAGAGGATGTTGGGAAGGAGGGTCAAGCCTTCACCTATGAGGATGAGGACCTAGCATGGGATCGTGCCTACCATGCTTTCGGTCCTATGCGGACCCTTGAATCACCCCTTGGAAGTCACCAATGTTAAAGTAGTTAACATGGTGACCCATAACAAATTATGTCAATAATTTTCTCAAAAAATATAAAGGCACCACTGTGTAATTTCAAGGAGGTTTATCAAATACCATGTACCACCTATCCATCCAGCGTTGGCTAATTTGTGGGTGGATGCACCAATCAATGAAAACGTGTTTATTGTTGGTAGGTGGTTGTTTTCTAGTTCAAGGATCAATAAAAAGAGACATGAGTTCTTGTTTTAAAATACCCAAGTCTCTAACTTGGTTTCTATCTAATCCAGTTTCGATAAAAATAAAACATTCTAGCCTTGTATTGAGAAAAATAAGTTAATTATATTTGAGCACTTGTAATGGACCTCACAATGGCATCCAATGAAGTGGCCAAGGATTCTATGCTAGGCTTTCTCATGCCCCTTAATTCATTTACAATTGTTCTCAATATGGCCAACCTCTAATCAATTTGTGTTTCTATGTTGGGTGGTTGTGGTGGGTTGGGGTTTTCCTCACCTTGGTCTTCTTGTGGGTGGTTTAAATTATCTTTGAGTTCCATTTTATACTGTGTGCTACAATTTTATAAGGCATGGAATGTAAATTAGGTCATTTTTTAAAATTAAAATAGAAATTAAAAAAAAAAAAAAAAACATCAATACATATTCATATTTTAAGAAATAAAAAAAAAACCATAAAATAATCACATTTCTTGTAAATTCTCTATAGATATTTTTAAAAGGAAAATGTTAGGCAATGTAAGAGGTAACTCTCCTTAAATTTTCTAGATGATATTTATCTATAAGATTACAAATTTCTATAATTTAGATTGTTTTAGAATATATTAAATTAATTAAATAAAAGTAAAAATTACTAAATTGGGGGGGAAAGAAGAAAAATCAAACATACTTGACTTGACTGGAACATTGTGGCAAGACCTTGACTTTGTTCCTCCTATTTATTTGCTCAATGAGGGTAAAAACACGAGCGCAATGTGTGCAAATGGGTGGTTCTTAGTAACACACACGCATTCATGTCAATGAGTCTGCGTGGCAAGCTGAGTGGAGGTTCAAGATTTTCCAAACATATAGAATCAAGGACGTGTGTGCATTCCTAAGAACGTGCATGCATTCCTACAAGTGTGCATTCCTGCTGACCCCCTTGCCACTTTTTCGTCCATCAAATTTGTGCACACAACCTGAGATTACTCATATTAATGATTTACCTTGCAATATATGGTTGAAGCAGTCTCTTCTAATTTTGTATTTTTCAACAGTTCTAGTTCTTGATCTTCTTACTCTTCATAATATATGTAGAATAATTTCTTCTCCCGCACTTATGCCCCTGGCTATACTTTTTGTCACAATTGAAACATAATCCATTTTATTTTATTTCATCCATTTACTAAGGTGACAATCGCAGGTTGAGTGAGGTTATGAGATTGGACATGGTTCTCTGTATAGTTGTTAGTGGCCACCCTTTTAATAGTCATATTTCTACTTTTAACTTTCCTTGCCACATTGAAAGTATGTTGTATGGATTTAGGTTCCAAGATAATCACGTCGTGTTTAATTATGTCCTTTAAAGTGCCCATAAAGTGATCTAACAAATTATCCTCTCGAATGTTTTTTACTCTAAGACTCATCTTTTGAAATTGATGAATGTGCTATGTAATTGGACCTCCTTTTTGGAGATTAATGATTAAAGGATGTGTTGCTCCTAATATCCCTAAAATGTGTTATCAATTCATTCTTAAAAATGGACCAAGAGATAATAGAATATTTTCTTCTTCACAAAGACATTGGTACTAAAAAACTTAATCAGGTTCTAAATACAAGAATGAAAGAGTTACCTTTTTTAAATTTGGAACTTGGTGTCGATCAAAGAATTACTCCATCTAGAATATCGATGTTATGGGATCTTTACCATCAGACTTCCTCATATCAATCATGGGAATTAAGTAGTTCCTTGGTCCGAAGTTGAGCCTTTGATGATGTGTATCTTGGAGTGATGAATGATCGTGATTTCTGTACTCAATCTTCATGTTCTCTAAATGGGTTAAAATATTCCTCATGTGTGATCGGGGCTCAACAATTTTGTTCTCTTTATTCTCATGATTTCCTTGGGTCACAATATCACTTTTATGGAACCTCTCATTTAGGTTATGCAAGAGTGTGGATTCAATGGAATTTTGTAATTGATCCATCTTTTGATTCAACAAATTTTCCATTTGATCTTCAACTTCCATCTTTTGATCCATCCAATTTTCCATTTTATTTTCAATTTCTCTAATGGATTTATTGATAACGTGTTAAATCAACCTTTTTCAACACATTATCATCCATGTCATTAAATTGGCTTCTCAATTGGGATACTTGGTACCCTAAGTCTTCACAGTCTTCAACAATCATGTATGCATTATTTAGAGGTTTAATAGATGTAGAATTTTTTGCAGAACCCTTTTCTATGTGAGAACATAATAATACTCCTATTTTTCTCCTTATCTCAATTTTTGAATCACCAAAAACAAATATTCCAATCCTATTTTTAAGTTAGGATACCTTTAAAAACCCTAGTTTGTAGATTGTCTTGTTGGCCAACCTTTATCCCGAAGTATCTTTGAATTTTTTCCCCTTCAAGTTTGAAATTTCATTCTACAGTAGCCAGATATAACTTTTTTTCAATGCCACAAGTTTGACCAAATTTCTATGTGCCAAGAGAAATTTATGGTAACTTTCCCAAAACTTTTCTTTTTGTCCCTTTCAAGAAAGTGAATTTGTATGGCTAGACACATGTCCAATTTTTCAGATATAATTCTAAAATTTGGACCTAAAATACTATGATGTCTTCTTTCCAATGAATTTGACAACATTCAATTTGGACTTTGCTAGCTTTAGATATGACTATTTTACCAAGAATACCTATTTGAGACTAGATTTCCACAACTTGTATTTCCAAATGTATAAAGAAACAAAAACTAAAAGTTTTACCATAGGTGCTTCACTATCTCTCCTCAAGTTCTTAAAATTTTCATTGTCTGAAACTTCCCTACCCCCAAAAATAAGCGAAAATATCAAGATGGCTTATTTGAAATAACCAAACCTAAGGATTGTATGCTCTCAAGCCAAATGTTATGCAACAAACACTCAGATAACATAAAAATAGAAAGAGAAGCAACTCCATGCCTCGATAATGAGATAAAAGAATGAATGAGAAGTTTCTTTGAGGGGGCAACAACCTATTACAATATAACAAATGCACAAGATGAGATGATCTCTAAAACTAGGTCTCTTGGTATATATAGAAGACAAATGGTACAATTACAATTAAAGAGTCCAACTAACTAATAAAAGGCCTAGCTAACCAATAATGGAAACACTAATATAACAATAAAAATCTAATAAGACAATATCTAGGACTTAACATATGTCTATGTTTTGAAAAACTAAAAAAATAGAATTGAACCAAATATTTGACCTTATTTTATTAATGTAAGTCCTCAACATGTCACTTGTAAGAATTGATCATGGATGGGGAGGTTAACATCATTCCTCCCAAGCTAAGCTCAATTAAAATAAGTAAAATAATGCTCTACACAAGCTAAATAAGTGGTCATGAAGAATTCAAATATAAACAATTACCATTAAAAGTAGAGTTTCCTTTTTTATGTAACTTAGAAAAACAATTACCATTGGAAGTAGAGTTACTTTTTTTTTTTATGTAACTTAGAAATGTTATCTTTAAAAATAATTCTACTAATCTAATTTAGAAATGTTATATTTAAAAATAAAATATTATAATTATTTTTATGGGCTTAATTATGACAATAAAACAATATGAATTCAATGACAGAAAAACTTGAGTCATACAATTTTATCATAATGAATTTAAAAATAAAATATTATAATTATTTTTATGAGCTTAATTATGACAATAAAACAGGATGAATATTTGAGATATACAATTTTATGATGATGAAACAACATGATAAAAGTAAGAGAGAGTGCAACAATATGAATTCAATTACTTTAATTACATGATAAAAGTGATAAAAGTAAGAGAGAATGCAACACTATGAATTCAATTACTTCAATTATATAGAGAAAAAAAAGTAGGACATATAGTTTATGATAATGAAACAACATGACGATAAGAATAGGAGTAACTGTAATTAATTAATTAATTGTGCAAAAGTAAGAGTCTCTGAATATGAAATTATTTCCTAATTATTTCTAATGTTGTTAATTTGCCCATGAGTTTACACTGAACAAATTACAATTAATGACACAATAATATAAAAATCTATATAATTGTGCAAAAGTAAGAGTATCTGAATATGAAATTATTTCCTAATTATTTCTGATGTCGTTAATTTGCCCATGAGTTTACACTGAACAAATTACAATTAATAACACAATAATATAAAAATCTATAACTTTTAAATATATCTTTAAATTATCTTGGATCCATTCTCTATATAGAGTGAATGACAAAGGATTTAATTTATACTATAAATGTGGCGACCTAGAGACAAATTACAACAATCACGCAAAGGATTGAACTCAACACATCGTTTAGTATAGCAGCCCTGACCAAGACGCATATTACAACAAACAGTGTTGCATAGTTTACCAATAAATTCAGAGAAGAAGTGTTTCCATGTTAAAACTTTAAAAGTTTGTATGCTGCAGCTCTCGGTTACATGTCATTCACAGTTTCCAGTCTCCCTGACACACAAAAAATCCTCGTCAAATAACATGCCCGGGCTTACACAATCTGTATTCAAATAATCTCGCACCTGGCTCTCATTCCAGGCATCTGCGTACAATGCAAACTGTTGATAGCTTTCAAAGTCATCCTCGAGGTGCCAGTTTTCACCAAGGTATTTAAGATCCGGGTTCTCCGACAAACCCTCAGATGTTTCCTTCCGAGATAGACAGGCTTCGTCCTTGAAGTCCAAAGCGGTGCTCGGAGGAATGCCGAGCTCGTAGTCTGAAGCATTCAGGAGATAAGAAAGATCAGCCCCCACGTCCGAATCTAGGGTTTGGCCTTCGAGGTCTCTACAAATATCAGACGGCGCCGAAGTATCCCCAGAGGTGAAGGGGAGATAAGAAGTGGAACACGGGGCAGAAATCTCTTCCTCCAGGCTTCTCATGATTCCGCTTACGAGCTCCTCACTGAGAGCGCATTCCTCTTCTTCCTCTGCTAAGCTTTGCTCTAATTGCAGTAGATCAAGAAACCGATATGTTTCTTCGCCTTGGAAGGGTTTCAGCTCCGGGACGTCATTGGAGTCCGATAAAGCCTCGGGCTCACGGCCGCGTTTTCTGAGCGTCTGAGACATGATTGAGAGGTGGCCCGGAAAGTCAAGCACGGTACACAACGGTGGTGCAGAGACGAAAGGATGATGATAATTCGGCTGCAGCGAAGAATTGCTTTTCCTACTTGCCTGCTATTGCGTAGATGGTTAGCGGAGCGGATACTATAGCAAATGATAAGAAGATTGGCTATATATAGCCATACAGAGCATCTCAACTTTTTCTGGTATAAGCAGGGACAGACAGGGGAAGCCTTATATATGAAAATGCTGCGGGATTTGGCGAAAGTTAAAAAAGCGTGGCAAGTTCAAGAATACATTGCATGCGGCGGGCATCGGTCCTATCTGCAATATTGTACTATTTAATTGTCATCTTGACGCCCACGGCAGAGGTGTCAAATTTCAATCTTTCAAACTATGGTCTTGAAAGTTCAAGAATACATTGCATGGGGCGGGCATCGGTCCTATCTGCCATCTTCTACTATTTAAATGTCATCTTGACGCCCACGACAGAGGTGTCAATCTTTCAAACAATCGTTGAGGAAAGACTTTGTCGGATGACAATTTCCACGTAAGGGGGCGGTGACATATTTATCCCGTGCTTTATTGAACCCTGATTTGACGCGACGCGAAATACGTATAGGATTTAGGATTGTGCGTGACAACAGTCAGAAACGGATATATCCTCAGGGATTTTGCACTTATGATGATGAATTCAGTTTATTTATGCGGTATGTATTTACCAGTCGACCATTTTGACAAGAAGTAAATGTGTCACCTGTGTACGCTTATAAGTTTTACTTTCTTTTCTCCAAACACGTGTCTGATGTTAATAGACATTTTGGACTACATAATAATGGTACCGTCTAGACATTAGTATCATGATGTTTCTCCGTCTATTTGGTGCATGTCATGTCATAAAGTATTTTTAATGTTTTGTATGTGGGATTATTATAATGTGGGTTTTAAACTAAGTCTCAAGCAGTATTTATATTTTGTCATTGTTTAAAGTATTAATATTTTGTCATTGTTTAAATATGATAGAGTTTAAAAAATAATTTATTAATTAATACATATTTATTTATTAATTTTTAATTTATATCTGATTAATGTTTTATTTTTTATTTTGTATATATCAAATTATAAATACACATCATATTCAGATAGCAATTATTCTAAAAGTGTAAAAATAATGTTGTTAGAATATATTATTCCAATAAAATGTAAACTTCATTTTTATAATTGGAAATCCAGTTTAGAAAAAAATTCACTTTAATTATATTGTTTTGAAGAAAGCATAGCCATATGGGATCCTCATAAAATGCTACAAAGTTAAACGCAATAAGAGTCTATCTCAAACTAAGAGAGTCTATCTCAAATTAAGAAAATAGTTAAAAGGAATAGAGATAGAGATGATTTCAAATTGAAATTATGAATAGAGATTAAGATAACATGTTTTTTTGAAAGGATGATTGTGTTAGTGAAAAATGTGATGGTTGAGATTTATCTCATGTATGTTGTTGATGTTTGTAGTATTGGACATGTACTTCCACACAATTTTAAGTGTTTAGATATCGTCTAAAGCATTCTACTTTGATATTTTAATTAAATAAATTATTAAAGTGTTTTTATTAATTATTAGAGTTTTATTTAATGAAATATTAAAGTAATTAGAATTAGTGAATTAAATATTGGTTATTGATCTTAAGTGAGGTGAGAAGTAATTTCAATCATTAATCACTTTGGAGATTAGAGTTAGGTCATAACTTAATATTGTAAAAGCATGGAAAGGGTGAAGGAGGAGACACTTTTTGATATAGAGAAGGTTGGATCGTGAGGGACTATGATTGAAGGAGATTTGGGAGAGGTGGAGAAGGACTTCCATATAGAGATGAGTACAAACAGGAAGAAGATATAACATAGGTAGTCACAAATGGGTTTCAACATATTGGAGCCGCAACAATAGGGTCGCGCCATGCAGAGTTTTCCATATTGTCTTTCTGCACAAGTACGTGGGATTTAGTGGAGACATACACATATACATCGGTTTTCTTAAGGAAATGTGCGTACATCTCAAGAAAAATGAAAGTTTGAGGTTGTACAACAAACCAGGAGTTGCTAGGGTTTGCAGGTGGTGTCTAAAGTTTTATGTATTTCTTTGTGGACCATTTTCCTTGTAAGGCAGTCCTTGTAAGCTTTGAAGTTATTTTAATGATAAGCTTAGTTCATGGGCAGAATATTTTTGTGTCTTGTGTATGAGCTTTTGATTTCCAATATTGCTTCCACTATATTTATTTGAGTTGATTATTCCAACAAGTGCATTCTATTTTGTGAGATGCTAATTTCATTTACAACAAGGATATCACTTGATAACAAAGTACCTAGGTGTCGAGATTGGGGAATTCCAACATGGTATGTGAGCCTATGTTATGAGAGGAGGCCAGATCTTAGATCCACAACAATTGATAGCGGATCTATCAGATCTACAAGGAGATCTCAGCAGATCTATAACCAACAATCTGAAATCAAGAGTTGGATTTTAGGGAAACAACGATACTAAAGCAAAGCTAGGGTTTTCATCCATACGAAGCTATACATGAGTTGCAATAAGAACAGTCGCGTACATATTTTGCTTAAGGAAATTCGCGTACATATGTGGGTTTCAGTGGTGACAGGCGTGTACAGGATTGTATAGGTCAATACAGGGGCAGTTTCAACAACAGGTTATTTCTAGGCCAGTTTATCAAGTATAAGGGATGGAAGCCGCAAGTCTGAAAATTGGATGGAGCATCCAAATTCCTATATTGGAAAGCAAGAGTTACTTTGTCTTTGAAGGAATATGACCTTTGGGAGATAATGGACAAAGTAGTTTTCCACCGACAGATCCGCTAACTTTCACAACTCACAACAAGAAGGAGATTAAAGCTTAGCAGGTAATCTTGGATTCAAAGAAGAATCATCAAATTCCTCACTTATCCGAGAAGAAGACAACCATGGATATGTTTGATGCCATGGTAGGATTATTCCAGAGCACTAACATGAACAAAAAGATGGTCTTAAGATATAAACTTAGGTTTGTGTAGATGTCTAGATCTAAGAATGTTACTAGCTATTTCATGAGGATCACTCAGGTATGTGATCAACTTGCATCTATAGCGGATAAATTGGATGACGTAGACCTCGTGGATGTGGCATTGAATTTGGTTTTCCCAAGTCTTGGGAACCATTTGTCAGGGGATTCTATGCTCGGTAAAAACTCCTAGATTGGTAGAGGCTTTGGGATGATTGCATCCAAGAGTGTTTCAAGAAGAGACTCGGGAGAAGTCTAAAAGTAGCAAGAAGGGAGGTATTAATGAGAATTTGTCCCTTATCAGTAAGACAAGAAAGGGAAAAGGAAAGGGTCCCAACAAAAAGGGTAATAGTGATGGAGGAACATCATAGTCAGGGGAAGAAGAAGGACTTGAGTAAAATAAAGTTTTTCTCATGTCATGAGAATGGACATTATGCATCTTAATGTCCAAAAAAGAAGAAAGGAAGAGGAAATATGAAGACAACAACATCAGTAGAGACACAGCTAGATGGGTTTGCAACAAAGTTTGAGAAGGATTTCTCACTAGTTTCTTGCATTTCTACCAGCACAACCAACATAAGTGTGTGGTACTTGGACAGTGGTGCATCTCATCATATGACAAAAGCACAGGAGTTATTAATCAGCTTGACAGAGAAGGACTCAGGGATTCCTATAAAGCTTGGTGATGATGCCAAGTATATAGTGAAGGGAGAGGGAACTGTATTGTTCCATCTTGAGTCATGAGGTTCATTTGATGCCCAGGATGTGATTTATGTACCGGGATTGAAGAAGAACTTGCTCTCAGTCTCAGTTATGGACGACAGGGGTTTTTCCGTTGCTTCCTAGAGAGGGAAAGTACTCATACATACATAGAAAGATATCCCAGACACAATAATGATCATTGGGGTTAGAGAGGGAACTTTATATAGGTTGCAGGGAAAGTTTGTTCAAGCTTTGGTACATGATAATGATATCCTGTGTGAGTTGTGGCACAAAAGGTTGGGACAACTACACTACAAGGAATTGTTGATTATGAGGGGGATTGTTACAAGTCTTCTATAGTTTAGTGTTGAGTATCAGGGAGTGTGTAGAGGGTGTGCACTTGGAAAGAATGCCAAGGATGATTTTCCAAGCAACAAGAGTAGGTCCAAGGGGATATTGGATCTTATAAATTCAGATGTGAGTGGGATGATCTCAATAGCATCAATGTAGGGAGCATCGTACTATGTGACATTCATTGATGAATTTTCCAGGAAAAATTGGATCTTCCTTATGAATACCAATGATAATGTCTTCAGTCAGTTTCATGAGTTCAAGGCTCAGGTGGAGAGCTATATAGGAAAGAATATCAAGGTATTGAGGTCAGATAATAGGGGAGAGTACACCTCTAATGACTTCAAGTATTTATACAAGGAGACATGGATCAAGAGGGAGTTATTATTCTCATACAACCCTAAGTAGAATGTGGTTGTAGAGAGAAAGAACCAATCCATCATCGGTTATGTCAAGGCTATGATACATGACTATGATTTTCCTATGTTTGTTTGGGCAGAAGCATGTAACATGGAAATATATGTGAAGAATAGGAGTCCTCATGAGATATTGGGGGACAAGACTCTAAAAGAGGCATTCTTAGGGGTGAAGCTAGAGATAGGACATTTTAGGATATTTGGTTTTCCACTCTACATCCATGTGCCTTTGGAAAAGAGGACGAAGCTAGATCCTTCAGGACAAAAGGGTATATTTGTGTGATACATTGAGACCTCAAAGGATTACAAGATCTTCATTACAACATATCGGAAGATAGTTCTGAGAAGAGATGTTAAATTTGAGGAGAAATTGACATCTAGAAAATTGGCATTTATAGAGGACGAGGAGTAGTAGGATTCAAAGGATGAGAAAAGCTCAGTAGCTTCCAGTTTAGGAAGTCAGACTTCAGGTGGGGAGGAGGAGTTATCCCCTTCTAGTTATTTCAAGAGACCCATGTGGCTATTATATACATTGAGGGATGTTGGTGAGGCTCCTAAGAGTGCATTTAGGGAGATCATGCCTCTAAGGAATGTTTTGAACTATATGGCACTTATGAGTAGCATCATTAATGTTGAGCCTTCTAGCAAGTTTGGCAGGATGCCATGGTGGAGGAGTACACCTCTATCACGAGGAATGATGTTCGAGACATAGTGTTGAGACCGAAGGGGACGTCAGTTGTGAGTTCCAGGTGGTTCTACAAGATCAAGCATGTTGCAGATGGTAGTATCGATAAATTCAAGGTGAGGCTCATGGTGAGAGGAGTCTCTCAGAGAGAGTGAGTGGACTACAAGGAGACATTTTTTCCAATCACCGAGTATGCTTCTATTCAAGCTATTATTTCTATTTCTTTAGGTATGATGTGGAGGATTCACCAAATGGATGTGAAAACAACTTTATTCAACGAGATCATTTAGGAATAAGTATATATAAAAAAACCTCAAGGATTTGAGGTACATGGGAGGGAGTCTCATGTGTGTAGGATTAAGAAATCCTTGTACAATCTCAAACAGGTACCCAAGGAATGGTATTCTAGGATAGACAGATACTTGTAGATTATGGGCTTCACCAAGAGTGAGGCAGATCCTAACTTGTACTTCATACTTGTTGGGTCTGATTCCACTCGTCTTGGTGTTGTACATGGATTATTTGTTTCTCACAAGTGTAGAGGAGCTTATAGAAGGGTGCACAAAATATTTGGCTACATAGTTCGAGATGAAGGACATTGGTTGATGCATTATTTATTGGGGTTAGAGGTATGGCAAATATCAAGAGAGATCTTCCTTGGTCAAGGGAAGTATGTAGTGGAGATCTTGAGGAGATTTAGGATGGAGTATTATAGACCGATGAATACGCCTATGGTTACCAATATGAAGAAGGTTGTCACTTTAGATTCAGGTTGGTAGATCATGTGATATACAGGTAGCTGATATGATCCTTTATTGATGAGTACAAGCTAATGATGGTCTCTCATGATGCATTAGTGGTAATTCAAACCTAGAAAATAACAATATATTAACTTGGAGGGATTATTCAAGGTACTTATACAATGAATTTGAATATGGTGTAACAATATGAAACGTAGGAAATTGAATTAGTTTTCCGAATATACAACTTTTATTCATATAAATGGTGAATAACTATGTCAAATTTGATTTTTTCTAACAATGGTATCTTATTTTTCCAACAAAATATAAGGTATATGTTTGTGTTCGTACAAGTGTTGAGTACCTTAATGATGAAATTTCATTTCAAAAAATTGTATACTTGTAGAGAACCCATTTTTCTTGTGGTGTGTATTTTTTGTAAATTTATAATATTAATTTTCTATTTTTTTTTAAATTATCAAAGTCAACATATCCCTGAAATTACAATGTCTTTTGTTCTTGCAGGCTAAGAGGGTCTTAACATGATCAAAACCATTTTTTTTTAGATCGTAGATATTGGTCTCCTCTAGTGCAGCATATAACTCATTCGAGAAATGGTTAAGCCGACAAAAAGTTATAACAAAAATAAGAGAGGTAGGTATTCTAGGATTTTGATATATGTGAAGACAAAAATAGATTAAAAATAGTAAATAATATTCATGTTAAAAAAAATTATATTTTTGGAATTTGCATAACCGACTTTATATATGTTTGTAGTTTCATCAACAAATGAATTGTTTATTCTATAGAAAAATAACGTCAAAGGCAGATATATAGAGAGGTATCCACAAAAATGGAGGTTTTTATCAATTTGCAAACCAAACCATTAGGTTTATTATCCCGAACCTAAATTTGAGGAAACCAAGTCAGCATACACATTGTCGATCCCAAACAAAAAAAATTGAATTCAAAAGAATGTGCACGCATTCTTAAGAGCATGCATGCACTCTACAAACATGCACACATTCCTAATAGCACTCACGTGTTATAGGAACATGCATGTGTTCCTAAGAGCACGCACACGATCTTATACATTATTTGTTATTTGTCATTCCCCAATCCCTCCCTCTCTCTCTCTCTCTCTCTCTCTCTCTCTCTCTC